>JASAOG010000363.1:10000-187299 GCA_030265305.1 Biomphalaria pfeifferi
GCACCTGTGGGCACATGTTCATGTTGTTAAGTTAAAAGATGAGGATACGTTATTTAAAACTAGTTCAATTGTTACAGGAACAGTTGTTTAAACAGTCAACTTTTTATGATAGTCGAAAATTTTAAAATCAAAGGTTACGGTAGAATGAGACAACACATGTATCGGAAGCTCAAAATTGGAACCAGTGAAATCTGCCCATGTGAATAGTCACCAGAGAATGCAGACCATGTCTCCAAAATTGATCTCTTTACCAAGAGATCCATACAAGACACTGGCCCCAAAACACCCCAATAAAAAAGAAAACTATATGGAGAGCTCCCTGATTCGGAAACCACTGCACAGTTCATCTCATGTATTGGTCTAGTCATATGAGAACAAAGAAAAAGAAGAGGTTACTGACATAGACATATATATAGACATATATATAGACATATATATAGACATATATATAGACATATATATAGACATATATATAGACATATATATAGACATATATATAGACATATATATAGACATATATATAGACATATATATAGACATATATATTATATATATGTCTGTGGCTACTGATTTCTGGCAGGAAAAGCCACAAAAAGTTGTGTTTTCTGTCAGTCCGGCAATCATGTTAGGATTTAAAAATAAAACCCATTTTCTACAACAGCGTATTCATACTTGCACTAGTCTAAAGAAAGATAACCCTTTTGTTTTAAAAAAATTAATCATGGCATCAATTACTTTTAACATTTTTATATAGGTCTGTGTTACATATAGATGCATTTATTTTTAAAAAAGGAGATAAAGTCTCATGCACGCCCATACATTATGCTTACTAGAGTCTTTGAAAGATTGCAACCAAAAGGGAAATACAATATTTTTGTCTTTTATGACGTGTACATTTTAATTTGAATTTATCAACTGAGACTAATTAAAAGGAATTGATACAAACCTAACAGTAAGCCTATGTGCTTTTAGGTGCAGCATCTACTTAGCCTATCATCTTTAAAAAAAATTCAACTTTCGTACTATAAAACCTAATATGCATTAATATCAGGTCTGGCTTTCAATAATTGGTGGCCCTAGATGAAGTGACTTAGATAGGTCTGAATGAAATAAAGACAAAAATTGTAAAGAAGCAGCGAAAATAATACAATTTCGCTATTACTAATTTTTAAAATTTTCTTTAGACTTTGTGCAGCCTGAACATGCCATATAAACATTGTGCTGGTATGTATAACTTACGATATTATTTATTGTTGATCTCTTGTGAAAAGTACTTGAAATTAAGTTACGTAATATAGAGAACCTTTAAAATGATATACCTTTGTTAAAGATGAAGTATTGATTAATTCATTGTGATTATTAATATATAACGAATTGTTCAACATTCGTCTTATGTATCGAGTTTACTTACCTGCTGACATTCGGGTCTACAAAAACCGTCCAGACTACAATTAGCCATCAAGCTTTCCTCGAAGTAGGTGATGTTTGGACCTTTCAGGCTGGTAAAAGATATCCAGTCACAGCCTTCATACGACTTGCCCGCCACCCTGTCGCAGGCATTTAAAGGGCCAACCTGCACGCAGTCTGGCGATACATAAACATTTCTATTTAAGAGAAGCAGAAACTGAAATGTTTATTAACAATATTGTTGAACAGTTTCACATTTCTTTAGTTTCTGGAAACATTTTGGGTGCGAAACCCCGGAGAAGACTGGGATTTTTAATTTCAGGATCTCACTTCTGAGTCCACCCAGCTCTAATGTGTACCTGACATAAGTTGGGGAAAAGTAAAGGCGGTTGGTCATTGTGCTAGCCACACGACACCCTTGTTAACCGTAGGCCACAGAAACAGATAATCATCTACCCTATAGGTCACTAGGTCAGAAAGTGGAACTTTCCTTTTTAGCACCTTTGTAGCACTAAGTAATTTTTCAAATTAAAATTTACTTGGAAATAGTGATCTTTCAATGTGGCATCATTGATAAAAAAAATTTGCACAATTATTTCTTGTTCCTGACAAAACAATAATCAGTAAAAAAAAAATTTAAATAAATTACTAATTTGTTAATTAATTATTGGTACCGGTTGATAATTGTTTTGTTTGGTATTGAACAAGGGAAAGAAATTGTAATTAGCAGATTAGCCGATATAAGTTGAATTAATCTCCTTTATACTTTGTGTAGAGAATTAGGTCATTGCTTCAAAGTTTGAAACTAACAATAGATAGCTATGAAACCTATTTTCAAAAAGCACTTTGATGGGACAGCGGCGAGTGTATTGGCTTGAGAAGGATTGAGCCCCTTTCTTCTTTCCCCTCCCCTCCCCAACTGGCCCAGACAAGGGATTTGACCATAGCACATTGAGGAAGCTAAATGGATAAAATTGTGCTAAACAAACATTGGTAAAATATTTCTTATCGCACAGATTTATTATTGTTAATCTAGATCAATTACAAATGTAATTACATGACTGGTCCAAACTAATTAATACATTTAGGCCCTAAGCTTAATTTCTTTTTTTCTAGCACATACCCAGAGCGCTATGGTCTATTGACAGTCTAGTCGCTTTCTTGGAGCAGTCGGGGGAGGGTGTATCTGGGAGAAGGGTTCCGTGCTGATAGGTAGTCAAGCGGTTTCTAACACGTTATAATGCGACCCGTGACGTGCGTGCTGGACATTTATAATGCGCCTTCAAGCCGAGACCATTTGTTATAGAAGGCCTGAACACTGACCTGCAATGTCACAACCTGTGGGCAGTTTAGATAAATAAGCTCGTTGCCACATCATAGACCTGTAATATGGCATTGAGCTATTGGTTTAAACTAGTCACATGTCGTTACCAGTGGCGCAGCAAGGTAGCCTTGGGCCCGGGTTCAAGATTTTGTTGATGGGCCCGTCCTCCCACCAACCCCGTATGACGAATATTTTGTATGGCAAAGATCTCTAGTAATTTGTATGTATCGGTTTATTTACTAAAAGACATTCCATTGCAATTTCATGAACACAGCTGACAGAATCATTGAAGACCATCTTTAGGTACTGTTTAACACAGTGAACATAATGTGTAAATGTCTGCTTTTGTTGAAACAATACCTGAAGGCTATTGTACTGTCCGCTCATATTGAAAAAGCATCATTGCCATGGCATCGTAAGTAATTTAAAGAAAGATGCTTTATTACTTTAGAGTATTTGTTTAGTACATCCTGCAGACTTCTTTTTCTCACACATATGAAAACCTACAAATGACTTTCTGATTGCAATTTCTTTCGGTAGTTCGTTATCAAAGTTCACAAAACAATTTCAAAAAAAAAAAAAAATGCAAATTTAATAATTTAAATACAAATTCTCTTTGTGTGCTGTCAACCATGATAGAGAAAAATAGCGCAGATTAGATATCCTGTAGTATTTTTGCAAATTTGAATTGCCCAACAGGTCTATTATTTTGAATCTGTGGGTCGAGGTAAAGGTTTCTGTTTTTCCTTAAGTTACTTATGTCACCTAAACGATAATCTCTCGATGACCACTAAATGAAAGGTTGTTGCATGCTAAAGTTAAAATTAACATTCACTATGAGAGAAATTACTTTCAGTCAGTTAATTGTCAACTTCTTCCAATGTGTTCTTTGTTTGCATCATCCACTGTTCTCAGTCGTTCGTGTATGTATAAACATCCTCCCGAGTTCAGTCACTAAAAGTGGCTAAAAAGGGAAGCAACTTTAACGATTCCCTAAGTAACAGAATATGATGTTTCTTTTTCTTGTTTAATACCTAATTTTACGTCTAAATGTAGATTTCTGGTAATAGAAAAATAAAAAAAGATGTTTGCTTAAAAAAAAAAAAGTAAGCATAAAAAAGGTAATTTACTTTCAACGATTTCATTAACATAAAGGGGGAAAAAAACCAAAAGAAAGAATAGGAGTATGGGACTCAAATGTCACCACCCAACGCACCGTCACCACAATACTACAAGCATGGTGAACGCAGTTCCTTACACTGACTCGAGGTGAAAACACGGGTTAATATTTTGAAGTTAATATAAAGTTTGATATGACGTTTAGGATATTTTAAGAAAAATTTTCAAAGTTTTAACCATTTTTTTATTTGCATTGTAGGATAGGTCACAATTGGTCATTAGTCATGGAACCAGGCGATATGAAACCCCTACGCGTCATGCAGTGCCTTATTTAGAGTTGAAAAGACCTTAATCTATTTGATATATAGGGCACCAAGATATAGTATGTAACTAAATATTTCTTGGAGGCCCTAAGCTAGAGCTTATTTTGCATAGAGGTAAATCCGGCACTGGTCCCATGGTTGTTACACAATCGGGTGTGGGCCCCTAAATGGTCGTGGGCCCGGGTTCACTGAACCCCTTGGCGCCATGGATGCTACGCCACTGGTCGTTACGCTGCAGGTCAGTGTTCAGGCTTTCTCTAACGATGGGTCTCGTGGAAGCCAACAAAGAATGAACACAACTGATCTAAGTTCTTACTGTTCTTTTTGATGGCTGTAGCTGGATAGACTGTTAGAAACATGACGCACATCTCCTCTTGTGTGGACTCTCCAAAATACACATAGTGGCTGGACGAGACAGAGTTGTAGACACACGTCGCTTTGAGCTCATCTCCTGGAAGCACCTGAATGGGCGGATTGTGTCTGGCGACACACAAAGACTCACAATTTATTTAATTTTCTATAACTTTTAGCAATACTTAGCTTAGTATCTCCTCTACTTAGTGGCCACGAAAGGGGGAAATGCATCTATTAGATTTGTGTAGTCTGTCTGTAGTCTGTCTGTTCCGTACAGGTCTACTTTGTATGAAGGGAAGGTAGGAATGTAATTGTTGATAGATTGTAGTTCTGATCATGAAACAAACTGACTTTTAAACCTGCATCGCTTACCAAAAAAGATGAGATGAGCCTCTGAGTTTGTGTTAGCTTGTTGACACATTTGAGGGCTATGGTGTGTTTCAAAATTATCTCTTTGTTATGGCGTGTTTGTATGTGTTTTTATGATGACGGTGAGAAGATGATGGGCAGTGTGCATGATGCAAAATAAGCGGAATTTTCGTAAGCTGTCTTAGGTACGCCAGACGAGTCTCGAATGCCAGAGTGTAAAGACGTGTTTTTGTATTTCTAGTTGAATAGGTTAAAATGTAATACACCTGCAGCAGTTTAGTGCTACAAGTCAATGACCGGCAACAACACCTTTCATAACAAACATTACTTGAAACAGACATCTTAATAAGAATGGTTGTATTTGTTAATTTTGACTTTAGAAAGGAATCTGCCTTTTTCTTTTTAATATACTCTTTATTACAGCAAATTTCTGTTTTCTTTACACAATAAAATTTGCATTTTTTGATATGGGTCAGACATGAGCTACAAATAGTACAATTTGCAATAATGACAAGTTACATGCACTCGCAAACAAATGCTCGTGATATATATTGATGTTTGATGGTGCAAAAATATCTCTATCCATAGTATATGCCCCATATAGGAATCAACCCTGCAAACATCAATAGTGGGAAAAAAATGTTACAAATAGGGCTGGATTGGACATAACATGCAAAATCGAACTGAAAATATATTTCAAATCGGGCTATGAATTGGAAACTACAGGTTGGTAGACCAGAGCAAACATGGAAAAGGTCATTAGAGCAAGTGAAGATGGAAGGATGAACAAGGACCGAGGGGAACTGTCCAGAACAGAATGTAATGGGGAAGTAGGCCGACTATTGCGGCAGCAAGTATAATATAAAGTCTTTCTTAAAGTATTGATATAGAGATTTGTACGGGGAGCTGTGTGCAGTACAGCGCTCCAAGGGAGGTCAACACAACCGTTACAAAATCACTCTCAAGAGCGCCTTGAAGGAATGCGATATCGACATTCACGGCTGAGAAGCACTAGCTCTAGATTGCTCCTCATGGCGTGTAGCTGTGAGTCTCGGAGTCTTAGAATTTGAAGCAAGAAGAGTGCAGGGCGAAAGAAAGCCGAACCAACAAAAAGCTGAGAGAAGAAGAAGGCCTATCTGCAACGGACATAACCCACCCATGCTACTAGTGCGGCCGGCTTTTTAAAGCGAGGATTGGACTTGACTGTCATCAGTCCACACGAAATGAGAAATGTGCTCATCTTACACCATGAAGGAGGAGCTCTATAATATAAAGTCTTTCTTAAAGAACTGATATAGAGATCTAGTTGAGTCTTAAGGCTCAGCCATGTTTTACACGCACACTTACACATGTGTTGTAGGGCTGTCATAGCTGTAATAGGGGTCATAGGTTAGATCTGTCACCTTCGTTCCATTCCTGAACACTTCAACTTTACCGATTCTACCTGAGAACAGAGACGTAAGATAAAAAGAGATTTTTTTTCAGAGCTCTTTGGTTAAGTAAAAACAAGAATTTTTGAAAACTTTGAATCTCATTTTCTCTCTCTCTCTCCTCTCTCTCTCTCTCTCCTCTCTCTCTCTCTCCTCTCTCTCCCCCCTCTCCTCTCTCTCTTCTCCCCCTCTCCTCTCTCTCTTCCCCTTTTCTCTCTCCTCTCTTTCTCCTCTCTCTCTCTCCTCTCTCTCTCTCTCTTCCCTCTCTCTCTTCTCCCCCTCTCTTTCTCCTCTCTCTCTCCTCTCTCTCTCTCTCTCTTCCCTCTCTCTCTTTTCTCCCCCTCTCTTTCTCCTCTCTCTCTCTTCCCCTTTTCTCTCTCCTCTCTTTCTCCTCTCTCTCTCCCTCTTCCCTCTCTCTCTTCTCCCCCTCTCTTTCTCCTCTCTCTCTCCTCTCTCTCTCTCTTCCCTCTCTCTCTCTTCTCTCCCTCTCTTTCTCCTCTCTCTCTCCTCTCTCTCTCTCTTCTCTCTCTCCTCTTTCTCCCCCCCCCCCCCACTGTCACTCCTCTCTCTCCTCTCTCTCTCTCTCCTCACTCTCTCCCCCCTCTCTCTACTCTCTCTCTCTCTCCTCTCTCTCCTCTCTTTCTCCTATCTTTCCCCCCTCTCGCCTCTCTGTCTCACACAGAGAGAGAGAGAGAGAGTTAGTGCACACATTAAACACAAAAAGAACAATATTTGTTATTTGTTTTCGGTCCCCAATGTCCAAAGGAACGATACTGTAACAAAAAGTTCTACATTTTCTCGAAACCTTCTTAATACATGTTTAAAGCATACACATTCAAGATCGATTATTTAAAGAAAAAGTTTAAAATAAGAACATTGGGTTCTGGTCGAGTTTTCTCTAAAATATAAGAGTAGGGTACAACTATCTGATTACAGTTTCTATTAATAACCTGAATACAATGTCTTGTGAAAGAATTGAACACAACAACAAATTAGTTTAAAATGTGCAAATGTTCTTCTTGTAGCTGAAAAAGAAAATGTTCCTAGTGTGTAACTGGGACTATGACAATGTGTCAATACATTTAGAATTACCTATATAACATGCATACCTTAATATGCACTCCACTTTTAAAATGATAGACTGAGTGTGACCAAATAGTGCATGTAATTCATACCAGTGACAGTATGTACGCCCAGATGTAGACTTACCCAAATAGTGCATGTGATTTATACCAGTGACAGTATGTACGCCAATATAACACTTACCCAAATAGTGCATGTGATTCAGACCAGTGACAGTATGTATGCCCAGATATAGACTTACCCAAATAGTGCATGTGATTCATACCAGTGACAGTATGTATGTCCAGATGTAGACTTACCCAAATAGTGCATGTGACTCATACCAGTGACAGTATGTACACCCAGATATAGACTTATCCAAATAGTGCATGTGATTTATACCAGTGACAGTATGTACGCCCAGATGTAGACTTACCCAAATAGTGCATGTGATTTATACCAGTGACAGTATGTACGCCAATATAACACTTACCCAAATAGTGCATGTGATTCATACCAGTGACAGTATGTACGCCCAGATGTAGACTTACTTAAATAGTGCATGTGATTTATACCAGTGACAGTATGTACGCCAATATAACACTTACCCAAATAGTGCATGTGATTCATACCAGTGACAGTATGTACGCCCAGATGTAGACTTACTTAAATAGTGCATGTGATTTATACCAGTGACAGTATGTACGCCAATATAACACTTACCCAAATAGTGCATGTGATTCATACCAGTGACAGTATGTACGCCCAGATGTAGACTTACTTAAATAGTGCATGTGATTCATACCAATGACAGTATGTATGCCCAGATATAGACTTACCCAAATAGTGCATGTGATTCATACCAGTGACAGTATGTACGCCCAAATGTAGACTTACCCAAATAGTGCTTGTGATTCATACCAGAGACAGTATGTACGCCCAGCTGTAGACTTACCCAAATAGTGCTTGTGATTCATACCAGTGACAGTATGTATGCCCAGATATAGACTTACCCAAATAGTGCGTGTGATTCATACCAGTGACAGTATGTACGCCCAGATATAGACTTACCCAAATAGTGCATGTGATTCAGACCAGTGAAATATGTACGCCCAGATATAGACTTACCCAAATAGTGCATGTGATTCATACCAGTGACGATGTTGATTGGCCTGGAGAAGATCTGTGAGGTACAGCTTCCAGGACATATACCTTGATGGACTACATTGGTCTCACCTTCAAGAAAGATAACCCAAAACACAATTGTACATTTATATTTTGACAACTTTCTTTTCCCCCATCCCTGTGCTAAGTCGCTTGAGTGTCATGGCCTGCTTCAACACATCTTTTCCCCCATCTCCTGTGCTATTCGTCTTCAAGCACGAACCCTAAGTTGTTGTAGGTCTGCTCTACTTCTTAAATCCATCGTATTCGTGGCGTGCCTTTTGGTTTTCTGCGGTATACAATTTTCGTTCCTCTTTTCTGACATTCTTTCAAGATTACATGCCCCATTTAATCTGTTCTGACATTCTTTCAAGATGACATGCACCATTTCATCTGTTCTTTTGAAATATCTATATAACTATAGAGGGCAGGGGAGGACTGGGTGTCAAAATCGTCCCGGACATTTCTATACCATCTGGCCCATAAATTAATTATCATTTGATGGATATTCAATTAAAGGCAAAATCATTATGTTTGAGTATCGATAAATGTTCACTTGCATATAGTGAGCTCTATATTTTATAAAAAAAAAACATAGGCCTTATGTTGCCCTTTAATCGCTCAGTGTGTAGCCCATAAAAGGATGAAGCCCACTACTAGAAACACTGTCTACGGATGTAGACAATTACATTATTTCGGAAAAATTGTTAGATTAAATTGGTATTACACTGTAGAGAGATGTCTTTTAAAAACGATGTCAAATGACCCATGTTATAAAAGAATATTATAAAGCCTTTAACAATTTAATATATAGTGCCATCCATGTGGCCCTTTTGGTGGCCCTTCCAGCTTTATTGGGTACGGCCCATATTGGCCCGAACGCCCATTATATTATATATTATCGCTCTGAAAGAGGGGAAGTTGAAAATTAAAATGTTGAAAGTGCGGAAACACAATGGAAACGATAGAGCATCTAAAGGCAGGATGGCCAACTTGGTCAGAATTGGCCACCTAGATCGCCATCACCAGAGTGTGAAACTAATTCACCAACACTTGATCTTGACACATAATCTCAATGAGAAAAATATTTCTTCATACCGGCACTTTAAATACAATAAAAGATTGAATAACTACATGCTGTACTGGGATAGACCTGTAGGCCTACTAACAGATAGGGCAGTGGACTTCAATCGACCAGATCGACAGTTTATTGATAAACATGCAAAGTGTGCAATAATGCTGGACAAAGCAGTGCTGCTATCCCATAATGCTTATGAACCCCCCCCCCCCGAAAATGTCAAAAGAATAAAATATGATAAGGTTAGTTTATCATTATCAAAGGTTTAAAAATATGGAAACAAATTACCTGGAGGTATTTCTAGAATCATCTGACCAACCATGAACATAGCGAGGTCTGAAATATTTGGAGTAGCAGGTTGATAATAGATCCGCAGTCCACTGGAGTCTGTGTAGTTCTGCACAAATCTTGGGTTATTCCAATGTATCTAAAAATTACAAGAGAGACAACTCGTTTTCATTATAAAGATGAATTTAAAAAATTGAGTTCCTTCCCTTGAAACACTAAATAAGCTATAATAAATGGTAATATTAGTAATAATTTATACCCAGGGCCGCCGCTACCTATTGTGCAAAGTGTGCATTGCACGCAGGCGGCCGAATCATTATTCCAATATTCCTTTTTTTTTTTGATTTTGCAATAACAAAAATTACTTAAATATTTTATTTAAATTTTAACAATTTCATTTTCCTTTGAAAACTTTGGGACAAAAAAAGGGGGGGGGAGGGAAACACGATATTCATACAATAAGAAGTTATTTTGGAAACTTTAAAAACAAACAAACAAAAAAAAAAAAAAGGGATTCCCACGGATTTTGGTATAAGCGCCGACTCTTCTCTGGCCATTGAATTTTTCGCGGGTTGCTTGTAATATTTGTTTTAAGTCGAATAGTCCGCCCCGCAAGTAGATTAACTTTTATTTGAAATGGCTGTTAGTTGAGAGTAGAATATTTGTGGCCGATTATAGAGTGTAGATGTAATTCTACATCATCTTCATTAAGTTAATTTGTGTTCTAAATTAAAAATACATTTTAATTATCTTCTTTTCGTAGTAAAATCAGTTAAAAACGGTATCTGTGTTATAAATATTTAAAATTAAAACTACTTAATATTTAATTATAATTAACGGTATTTGAATTTTTTTTAGAGTTTTTTTTTTAAATTGTGTAAGTATTCCGTAATGGAATATTATTTATATTATTATGTTTTGCATTATTGATCATTTGTATCTTTAATGCAGCGATTCTAAAACTTTGGGTCCCTATCGAAGGGGGAGGGGGGAAAGCAACTTCCTGGTAAAAAGGGGTGTTTAAAAGTGTGTGTGTTTCCTAGATAAGAAGAGATTAAGCAATTGATTGGTGGTTATGCATGTTGGTCTCCTTCAGTCGTAGGACTACTATGGTTCATCTCGCAAACTTCCTCTTGTGGCTGTGGAGCCCTATTTTGGAGAGACACTCCAGTCCACAAATATCGCAGGTTAAGGTGGCTTTTGCTTCGGTGGTAGAGGAGCTGGCCGTTTTTCGGATTGAACGTTTTTCTTCCTGAGCTGAGACCCATGTTCTTTCACTGTCCATAGCTTTCTTGGTCACTGTCTCTCTCCATCTGTTGCGGTCTAGAGCTATGTCTTCCCAATTGTCAGGATTGATGTTCACTGATTTGAGGTCACGTTTTATTACATCTATGTAACGGAGGTGGGGGGGACCAGTTTTTCTTGTGCCAGTCGCGAGTTGTCCGTAGAGATGACTTTCGGGATGAGCTCGTCCTCCATCCGGCGAACATGTCCAAGCCAGCGCAAGCGGCGTTGTATGAGGGCTGTAAAGATGCTGGGACTACCTGTTCGCGCATGTATCTCAGTATTGCACACTTTTTCTTTCCATGTGATTTTCAGGATCTTACGGAGACATCGCAAATGGAAAGAGTTTAGTTTTCTCTCTTGCTTTGCGTAGGTGGTCCATGATTCACAGCCATATAGTAGTGTACTCATAACGCATGCCTATTATTAATATGGCCCTCGAATTTTGTTTTATTAGAATGAATAGTGCGTTCAATATTAGCTTTTTTTTTTTTTTTTTAATTCTCTCTTCTTACTAAGAGAAAAAGGCCAGAATATGCCTAGCACCGAGTCCCACCCAGAAATCAAACCCCTTGCCGACTTGAGCGAAAACCTGACGCATTTTCAATTCTATTTTCAGGAAGAAACTTAACACTATTTCGGAAAAAAAAAAACAATTTTGAAAGTGTGTCTATATAGCTGAATCATTTTAGTAAAATTTCCTTACCTAAATTTGGATTCTATACATAGTCTTAAAAATATAAATAAAACCTAAAAATTGTCTTATAATTAAGACTAAGTTTCTTTTCTTTTTCATTACATTGTTTAAAAAAAAATGCAAAGTTAAAATTGAAAAAAAAAACCATCTTAGAGGGCATCGAGATACGACAACGATGCGAATATGAAAAAGAAAAAGGAATGGTACAAAAATAGATTTAAATCAAAGAGCGCTTTTGGTACAGTGTTCAGATCAGTCTTAATTAATTTTTTTTTTTTTTTCAAAAAAAAAAAAAAAAAGAAGGGGGGAGGGTGGCATTTTTAAACACACAACCCTTGCGGCGGCCCTGTCTCTACCCGTTATATATTTAGACAACAGTATTTTTACCTGCATCAATGCTCGTTGGTAGGACGTGTTGCCCATACGATAGCCAACAGTTTCTGGGAGACACATCCCTGGCGAGCCCACCGTCCACGCGCCGATAATGTCATAGCAGCCCAAGCTCTCGGCATTCATACCACAGGTGGTAGGTTGACTGAAACGAAGTGGGCTTTCTGATCAGACAAAAAAAAAAAAAAAAGATGACATTTTAAAGTTTTTTAATATGTACGTCTAAAAAATATCCACTCTACAATGATATTTGAAATACCCATTGAATGTTTGATTCATGCTATTTTATGTATACTATTATAATAATCTTTATTACAATTGAGGAATTGTATGTTACGATTCTGTCTTACACATAGCAATACATTATAAACGCAAAACAATTGTACGATGGCACACAATGTATAGTTTTATACCACAGTTTCTCTTATACATGTTTTTTTAAGCTTGATGCGTGTTATAGCTTGCAAAATGTGAAATACTTCACAGCCTCAATGTGGTGTTCATTTGGAACAGCGTTAGAGGAGACAATTAGGCCAATAGGGAAGCAAAACAGAACCCCCGTTTGGGTGCCTAAGGACTGAGTCCATTGCACTAGCGGGGATAGAAGAGAGTTCAACGACCGTATCACTATTTACACACCGTTCCTCAAAGAGCGTCATATGGAATACACATGCACGGGTTATGTGGTACAGAGAAGAAATATGCAGTGGTTGCCTCGGTGTGCTAGTCCTTCAGCCTCGCCTCTAATCCGAACATTTTGGGATACGAGCCATCATAATAAGGATGTACAAATTTACACATGCTTGGATCTTCCCCAGACAGACAGTTTGTTCCAACAGGCACCTGAAAGGGTGCATCCGTGGCCCTAGAGTTCCAAGAACCTTTGACTAAACTCTTTATGCAATTATAAAGAAGAAAAAAGTCTAGTACGTATCTTTTTTGAAATGTTAGGTAGAGTACATGTTATATCATGTTTGGTATAGAGTCTACATGTTATTTCATGTTTGGTATATATTAGTTTGTGGTTTTCTTTTTGGTGCATGCTTTATTTTGTCTTGTACATCTCACCTGAAAAAATAAAGGCAGTTGGTCGATGTGCTGGCCACACAACATCCTCATTAACCGAGGGCCATAGAAACATCATCAGCCCCATAGATCACAAGGCCTGAGAGGGGAACTTTACATACTGAACATATTATGTTATGTTTTAAGCATATTATTAATTTAAGGCTCATGTTATTGCATGTTTGATACATGGCATCGAATGTTCTGTACATGTTTTCAAATATTTGTTACAAAGTCAATGATCTCTGAGTACGTGTCCCGAATGAAAAAAACAACAAGCCTGGTACCTACTAGAGTTACATCCATACAGCAGGATGTGGTGCATCGCGTCTCTGTTGTCGATGACTGGTTCATAAGCAATGATGTGGTAGTCCTGGTCTCTGGGCAGGTCAAAGGTCATACAATAGTAACTCGTTTCCTTGCCAGGTATCGCATTCTTCGGGAATCTGAGAGTCAAGGTTTGAACACCTGTAAATAAGAAGAGTCAAATCAACCAAGACTTTATTAATGAAATCTGTGTAGTTCATAATTTTGATATTTTAAAAATGCTCATTGAAATCTTAAAAGAAACAAATCAAAGACTTTACACAAGTTGTTTCAATATGTAAAAGGAAAAATGTACCTTCCACTTTAATGCGGCTACAGTTTTCGAATTCTTGCAGGTGACAGTCTACAAAGTTATTTTGTCCTTGACATTGGGGAGAGTCTATTGGTTCACATACACCTGGAACAAATCTATCAATACATTTGTTTGGTCTCTAACTGAAGATATCAAGATGTTTTCTCCATTTATTAGACTGCAATCTACTCAATGCATTGATTTTCAAGTGGTGTATTTTCTCCATTTAGCTAGTTAAATAATTTGCCAGACTCTTATATATTCAATGCATTGGTTTTCAAGTGGTATTATTACATATAAACGCAACCGACACCTAGCTATAAAGATTAACTAGTTAAACATAAAATGATGTTAAAACTTTTCCAAGACAACATTGTCACCTGGATGGGTTATGTCCATTATGCTAGCAGGAATTCGTCCTTTGGTCCATATGCAAGATGGGTCCCCCAACTCCTGGCCATTAGTTCTACCATCGCCATCAGAATCTTGAATGCATAGATCATGGGTCCACTGTTTTTATAAAAGTCAGAATAAAACAATCGAAAAAAAAAGTAACATCCATAACTCTTAGTATGATTACGTGCATGATCATTAAAACAGAGTGCTCTACCTTGTATCCAGCTTTTTGAAACGCTTCCCCAAAAGGATTTCTTGGTCCTCCACCATAAGGGTTAAGGTGACCCAGGCCTGGCCATCGATAGTTCACTTTACATGGGTGGGGTACATTGTCCCCGTTTGGTAGCTCCAGTTGGTAGAAGGAGTAACATGATGACAGACTGCTCACCCACAGTATCACCAGAAGCCGTAGCCTGTCATCAAGACACAAACATTTAAAACAAAACACGACTACACAACAGAAATAGTATGGTAGCAATTGTTTAGCTATTTGATAAGTAAAAGTAAAAACTGTTGACTTATGATAGTAGGAGGCGCCGTGGCTGAGTGGTAAAGCTCTTGGCTTCCGAACCTGGGGTCCCTTTTAATTTCGAGATCTTTGGGCGACTCTCACCACCCAGCTCTAATGGGTACCTGGCATTAGTTGGAAAAAAGTAAAGGGGCTTGGTCGTTGTGCTTGCCACATGACACCCTTTTATAAAGTAGGCTGTAGAAACAGATGATCCTTACATCATCTGACCTATAGACCACAAGGTCTGAAAGAGGAATTTTTGATAGTCCGACGTTTACAGGATTGTCGGATTACAAAAAGTTAGCTGTTTTTCAAAGAATTTCACTTGATGTGTCCAGAGAATGTTATGATATCATAAGATGTTCTGTAAACCTGTAAAGAATAAAGCAAGAGACAAAAAAAAAAAAGGAAAAAAATTACAATTGAAGCCTAATGACATTCTAAAATATACGTTTTACAGAATACAGTAATAACTTGAATTTAGGTCGGCGCCGGGTCGGATTACCGAATGTGTCGGGCTATCCAAATTCAGCCGTGCTCTACACATCCCATAGTAGTGTGTTAAACCCAGATAAACTTAAATAAAATAAAGTATAAGCAGCCAAAGGTCAACTCGAGATGACGTATCAAAAGAGACAGAAATAAAAACAAAAAGCCAAACAAACATCGTCTACACGAACTAGAATCAGGTTATAGAAACATATATTCGTTTATAATACATCTAGCCAATACATCTAGCCAATACGTCTAGCCAATACGTCTAGCCAATACGTCTAGACAATACATCTAGTCAATACGTCTAGCCAATACGTCTACCCAATACATCTAGCCAATACGTCTAGCCAATACATCTAGCCAATACATCTAGCCAATACATCTAGCCAATACATCTAGCCAATACATCTAGCCAATACATCTAGCCAATACATCTAGCCAATACATCTAGTCAATACATCTAGCCAATACATCTAGCCAATACGTCTAATTTAACTTTGCTTAGTTTGACAACTTCCTGAAAAAGTTAATCAATGTTGTTTTTTTAAAAGAAACTTGTAGCTGTTTTTAATTTTAACCTCTCTAGCATAAAAGTCACAGCGTTTGCTTAATACATACTTAACTAATAACGTATCATAGTAATCTGTTTAATTATACATACAGCAGATAGTCCAGGAAGGCACAATCCATTACCATGATTCAATTTGTATCAACTGATAAACCAATTGATTTGTTAACTGAACAGGTATTTTGTCACGTGATGAGGGAACAAGATAGATATATAGATTTTGTTTCTGCAATAGAACAAAAATATTAAAAAATCGTGTTCTCTTCTGTTTATTGTAACTTATGGTCGAGGCAATCGCTAGACATTTCTTATGAAGAAAAAAGATATCAAACATAATTGAAGCGAATGAGTTTCTAAAGACGCTACTCTTACAGACATGGCTTGTTTTTCAAAGGTTTAGATTGTATGGGAAAGAACTCCTGTCAGGCAGCTTTGTGTTGTTACATTATTCAAAGGCGGCACTCGAGTTTTAAAGCCTGCAGCGGGGTCATTCCAAAGGGGGGGGGGATGTCAGCTGACATAAAAAAAAGAAAAACAACTCGTATTAAAAACAAAGTATCAAAACTGAGGAATGTCTGGTTCTCTCATGTTTCCGCCGCTGATATTTATTAACCTTTCTGTGGACTTGACCAAAGATATATAATTATGTTTATAACGTATGTGCAGATTCTATTCAGGCTTGTGCGTTGGCAATACAATGCTACATACTGAATGTAACAAAGACCCATTGGAGCTGGATTGAAGTCCCGGACAGAGCTTTCCGCTGAATCTCTTTTATTTCATAGACCTCTGGAGTCGATGTGTAGATACCAGAAAAGGGTAAGAGGGTGTATGTTAGCACAACTAGGGATCTGTTTTAGTCGTCTTAACGCATTCCCCTCATAATAATTCCTAAAAGCATTACAAATAGAAAACTTGGCCTAGAAAATTTACAGTGCAAAAAAATAAAGCAAAATGTAGCCTAACATTATATGAACAATAATATATATATATTTTTATAGTATCCTGTGTTTTCACCCACTATTTACCAATTTACCAATTTACAGAGGCAAGTTAATTGACGTTAAAGAAAGTGTTCTCAAATAATTTCGAATTATGTTTCTAGTTAACGGACTTGATAGATGGCTGTCTGGCCGTGCGGTATGCGCACTGGACTGTTGTTCGGTCCTCTAGATGGGTCCAGGGTTCATACCCAGCCCGTTGCCACCCTTCGCCGTCCTGCGGGAGGTTTGGACAAGAAAGAAATTTACAAGAAAGAAAGAAGCCATAGGTAGAGAGTCGGTTTTCCCACGAAAAACTAGCTATTTGTCATTCTGACGTCACTGTAACATGTTACAGTTTCATTGACAGCTTTTTTTTTTTTTCAAAGCACAACGAAATATTTCAGTTCTTCAAATGTTGACATTCTGTGTAGACTCCGAGGACCGATTTAGTAGACTACCATTTTGCCACTTTTTTTTTTTTACACACACACAAGCAAATCTTGATAGTTTGAAATGCAACCGAGAATGGACGGGCCATATCATTGACTGAGATTTTAGTCAGGGCGAAAGACTGAGAGGGATGAAGAGAGACGGTCGACAGATCATCTGTGTTCCCCCGACTGTCTAACAGACGAAGAAGGTGATAGTTAATTTTACTTTTATTGTACTAAACTCGTGTCACAGGCAAACTTTTTAACTGATTGCACCTTATTGTACTTTGGTGAATGTAGTGAATACTGAGAGCGATGTGAAGAAATGTGGGGCGATATAGTGTAACCAAGAGAAAAAAAATATAATGTATAAAAAAGAAAACAAAGCTTATATCAAGTGTAATTGTATCAATTAGTTTGAAACATTCATGTAATTAATTCTAAAATACTTTTACCAATTGTTTTTGTTTAGCGCTATTTCATGTTTCAGCTTTCTCACTACGCTATGATCCTGTCACTTGTCTGGACCCGTTGGGTGGGGGGGGGAGGGGAGAAAGAAAGGGATTATTTGGGCGAAAGTTGTTAAAGTATAACTTGAACTCAAACTCGAGGGATCTAGTCCATACACTAACCACTGTGCCGGCGAACTGCTAATGTTTTATAGCTATCTTTTATTAGTTTCAAACTTTCAGCTATGAGTTAAGTCTGGTTAATTTTGTTTATTGATTCTTGTGTTATCAGGTACAAGAAATAACCGTGCAAAAGCTCAACTTGATCCGAGATTGGGTGTGAGAGAAACATTTTTACCAGACAGACTGAGTGAGTTGATAAAAGCTTTGTAAAAAGTAAGAAAGTGAAATGATGAAGTTTGGGTTTATTCAAAGGCTTTGCTTATCAATACGTCCGTATTCTATACACCGGATACATATATTTGATATATGATATATATATTTGATTGATATTTATAGATTTGCCCCCACGAATGAAAAGGAATATGAAACAAATGCAAATCAAATGAATGCGTTGGAAAAAGAAAGTCTTTGAAACTTCCCATGATATGCAGGCAATGAAATTCCAACAGGGAGGAAGAGGAAATCGTGTATTATATTCATGTTGACAGCCCCAGACTTGCTGATATTTGTCTCGACTGGTCTGGGAAGCTACATATTCTTGACCAGTAGGCTGACATACGTGCATCAGGCACAACAGCATGGCTTTTAAAAGAGATGATTTGAGCCAGAGAAGCCCTCACTCTAATGAAGTTTGAAGATAATGATGATAATGATGATGATGATGATGATAATGATGACGATGATGATGATTATGATGATGACGATGATGATGATGATTATGATGATGAAGATGATGATGATGGTGCTACTGCTAACGATGATGATAACACTGCTTTAGACTTTAGTATAAAATTAAGAAAAATAGACTAGTATTCAGGAATATTTTTTTTAATGTTGACATATAGACACACCAATGTATAAGTAACCACACATCACAAAGGCAGCCGGTTAGTACTGTAGTGCTCCTTGGTTCATGTATGTATGTATAAATATTCAGATGCTTCATTGGTATGCATTGCGGGTAATATATTCCTCCTATGTCACGTGATTTAGCAGCTAGACTAACTCTTACAGAAGAGAGTTAACACTTGAACTGGGCCTCAGAGAACAAAATGTGTAGGTCAGGTTACGTTGGGTAAACACTTCGACCCATCCCGGACCATTCTGATTTGCAGGCGTTTTGTTGACTTTTCTTTCTACTTAATAGAGTCTCGTGTGGATATTTACCATGGCCATGACTCCACATTACAAATAATACAGACACGACAATTTGCTGCAGTCAGAGGTGTAAAGGTAGAAGTCTTTCTACTATAAGCTATGTCAAGAGAAAAAAAATACATTTCAAGGTGAAACAAGCTAAACAAAGACTTAATATATACAGATAAGAGCTAAGTGAAGCCAATCCATCCCGTGACATAATCTAATAATTTAATAAAAGGCGAGAGGCTTATGTTGAAGGTGTAAGAGGCTGATGTTAAAGTGATAAGAGGCTGATGTTAAAGTGATAAGACGCTCATGTTAAAGTGATAAGAAGCTGATGTTAAAGTGATAAGAGGCTGATGTTAAAGTGATAAGAGGCTGATGTTAAAGTGATAAGACGCTGATGTTAGAATAAGAGGCTAATGTTAAAGGGATAAGAGTCTGATGTGAGAGTGATAAGAGGCTGATGTTAGAATAAGAGGCTGATGTTAAAGTGATAAGAGTCTGATGTGAGAGTGATAAGAGGCTGATGTTAGAATAAGAGGCTGATGTTAAAGTGATAAGACCCTCATGTTAAAGTGATAAGAGGCTGATGTTAAAGTGATAAGAGTCTGATGTGAGAGTGATAAGAGGCTGATGTTAGAATAAGAGGCTGATATTAAAGTGATAAGAGTCTGATGTGAGAGTGATAAGAGACTGACATTAAAGCAATGAGAGGCTGATGTTAAAGTGATAAGACGCTGATGTTAGAATAAGAGGCTGATGTTAAAGTGATAAGAGGGTGATGCTAGAATAAGAGGGTGATGATAAAGTGATAAGAGAGTGATGTTAAAGTGATAAGAGGCTGATGTTAGAATAAGAGGCTAATGTTAGTAATAAGAGGCTGATGTTAAAACGATTAGAGGCCGATGTTAGAATAAGAGGCTGATGTTAAAGTGATAAGAGGGTGATGTTAAAATAAGAGGCCGATGTCAAAAAGATAAGAGGCTGATGTTAAAGTGATAAGAGGCCGATGTTAGAATAAGAGGCCGATGTTAAAGTGATAAGAGGCCGATGTTAGAATAAGAGGCCGATGTGAAAGTGATAAGAGGCCGATGTTAGAATAAGAGGCTGATGTTAAAGTGATAAGAGGCCGATGTTAGAATAAGAGGCTGATGTTAGAATAAGAGGCTGATGTTAAAGTGATAAGAGTCTGATGTGAGAGTGATAAGAGACTGACATCAAAGCGATGAGAGGCTGATGTTAAAGTGATAAGACGCTGATGTTAGAATAAGAGGCTGATGTTAAAGTGATAAGAGGGTGATGCTAGAATAAGAGGCTAATGTTAAAGTAATAAGAGGCTGATGTTAAAACGATTAAAGGCCGATGTTAGAATAAGAGGCTGATATTAAAGTGATAAGAGGGTGATGTTAAAATAAGAGGCGATGTCAAAGTGATAAGAGGCTGATGTTAAAGTGATAAGAGGCCGATGTTAGAATAAGAGGCTGATGTTAAAGTGATAAGAGGCCGATGTTAGAATAAGAGGCTGATGTTAAAGTTATAAGAGGCCGATGTTAGAATAAGAGGCTGATGTTAGAATAAGAGGCTGATGTTAGAATAAGAGGCTGATGTTAGAATAAGAGGCTGATGATGAAATGATAAGAGAGTGATGTTAAAGTGATAAGAGGCTGATGTTAGAATAAGAGGCTAATGTTAGTAATAAGAGGCTGATGTTAAAACGATTAGAGGCCGATGTTAGAATAAGAGGCTGATGTTAAAGTGATAAGAGGGTGATGTTAAAATAAGAGGCCGATGTCAAAAAAGATAAGAGGCTGATGTTAAAGTGATAAGAGGCCGATGTTAGAATAAGAGGCCGATGTTAAAGTGATAAGAGGCCGATGTTAGAATAAGAGGCCGATGTGAAAGTGATAAGAGGCCGATGTTAGAATAAGAGGCTGATGTTAAAGTGATAAGAGGCCGATGTTAGAATAAGAGGCTGATGTTAGAATAAGAGGCTGATGTTAAAGTGATAAGAGTCTGATGTGAGAGTGATAAGAGACTGACATCAAAGCGATGAGAGGCTGATGTTAAAGTGATAAGACGCTGATGTTAGAATAAGAGGCTGATGTTAAAGTGATAAGAGGGTGATGCTAGAATAAGAGGCTAATGTTAAAGTAATAAGAGGCTGATGTTAAAACGATTAAAGGCCGATGTTAGAATAAGAGGCTGATATTAAAGTGATAAGAGGGTGATGTTAAAATAAGAGGCGATGTCAAAGTGATAAGAGGCTGATGTTAAAGTGATAAGAGGCCGATGTTAGAATAAGAGGCTGATGTTAAAGTGATAAGAGGCCGATGTTAGAATAAGAGGCTGATGTTAAAGTTATAAGAGGCCGATGTTAGAATAAGAGGCTGATGTTAGAATAAGAGGCTGATGTTAGAATAAGAGGCTGATGTTAGAATAAGAGGCTGATATTTAAGTGATAAGAGTGATAAGAGGCTTATGGTAAGTGATAAAAGGCTGATGTTGAAGCGAGGTTGATGTTAAAGTGATCAAAGGCTGATGTTAAAATAAGATGTTAAAATAAGAGGCTTATGTTAAAGGTATAAGAGGCTGATGTTAAAGTGATAGAGGCTGGTGTTAAAGTGATTATTTTACAATCGTATTCGTGTGTGTGCCTTTTTTTAAGACCATGGCCTACTGATGACTTAGCGGTTTAATACTTAGTGGAACTAGTTCCAACTAGATCTAGATTCATTGTTTACCGTACGTTAGGATTGAAAGATTCTTTCCCCTAAAATCTAAATCTTTTTGCCCCGTGAGTGCCTAGGACAAAAATCTAGAGTCAATAAAGGTGAAACGTAACGACTGTCCTGACAACATCGGCCAATAATAGAGCTGCCCTATAATGTTAGTTTACACAGAACAAAAGGAACACTCTATAATATAATCTAGTCTTAAAAGTCTCCTAACAATGTCAATTAAAAGATAGATCTCTAAACACGTAGATTAAAATCTTGGCCCACATTTAATGTACTGAAAAAAATAACTTATGCTGGGGTGGGGGGGGGGACTATTCAAGAGTATTCAGTAGCCTTTCAGCAGCAAGTCAGGCGGAAACGGAATGATTACTGGCCCTACAATTTTCTGAAAGGTAACTCGACAAACTCAAGTCACGAAAACTGTCATTTGGACAACGATGTTATGTCCATTTGATACAATTCAATCACTAGTGTGCTGAGTTACTTCTTTCTGCTTTCACAATAGTGAACTTAGGTCATTTCTTACGACTTCCACACTTTGGACACGATAAAAGAAGACCATGTTTCTGAGGTCTTTTTTCGGGTGAGTAACACCAGTGATCCATGAAATAGTGAATGTCACTCACAGTTTTAAACAGTATTTTGTTTTTAAATACTAGTTTAACAATTTATTCCACCTAATTAGCCGTGACAATTCAATAATGCTTACGTTAAATATAAAATTTTGTTTTCAATAATGCTTATGTTATCAGCTGAGTTCGAAATCCTGGCATTTTTAGAAAATGATTTTACCATTTCGTACTTTGTCTAGGCATTCTGTTAGGTAATGTAGAAAACTCTTTATTTTTATCTCGAAAATAAAATATAGATGAATGAAAAGAAAAACAAAATGGAAACAGTATCATGGCTTTAGATACAAAAAAAAATAGTCTGCAAAGCTCAATTTTCAGATTATCAAATAATTTTTTTAAAGTTTACTTTTCCCCAACTAATGTCATAGTTGGGTGGACTCAGAGACTCCCTAAAATTCCGAAGGTAAAAATTATAGTTTTCACCAGGATTCGAACCCGGAACTCCCGGTTCAAAAGCCAACCGCTTACCGCTTAGCCTCCGCAAGGATTTATATCTTAAAATACATTAATTACTTTTAAATATATATATATATATATATATAAAACAATTTGTTATTCAATTAGTACAAATTAATTAATTTTGTTTTATCTAGCAGAAAGGAAGCTAAACCCTGTAATTGTCAGATAAATGACAGTAATTAGGCGGTTCCCCCAAGAAAAGCTCCGCTGTTTAAAGTAATTTTTTATTTTGCTTCTTCTTTGTTCTGGTTCTTAACATTGGATAGGATAAAGGCTTATGCTGGGAACTCGCTCTGAAGTGTTCACAAACACGGCATGATATTTGATATGCAATGAGTATATTTAATCTCAATGTATTTGACTAAATGTAATTCCGACATTTTATCTTTACACTGATAACCTGAGCGGTAATGCGCCAGACTTCCGAACCGGGGTCTCGGATTAGAATCCTGGTGAAGACTGGAATTTCTAGTTTCGTAATCTTAAGGATGACTCTGAGTCCACCCAGCTCTAATGGGTACCTGACATTAGTTAGGCAAAAGTAAAGGGCGTTGGCTGTTGTGCTGACCACCGTGGGCCATTGAAACAGATGACCTTTACATCATCTGCTCCATAGATCATAAGGTCTGAAAGCTTTAGTTTTGCAATTGTTAATCTTGTTATTAAAATAAATATTAAGCCGGTCATTTCAATGTATCTTATTTCAGCCTGTTGATGCTGGTACCTGTATCCAACGCCTATTCACATTATCAGGAGTTAATACCCAACGCCAACAATGTACAGCATCCATGTATTCCAAACTACAGGTGGCCTGGCGTCGGACACGAGAACAGAAATGGAGGAGGCACGAGAAATATTTTCGGACGGGATTTCGCAAACGCTGGTCACCAGGTGTCATTACTTTGTCACATGTTTGATTTTGCTACATCTTTAGATTTTCATCTATAGTGGATAACTGTTTATAGAAAGTCATTGGTGTATCTGGTGTGCAGGATATGTATCGGGGTATATTCAAGACCTCATCGTGACTTTCCCCCCCCCCCCCCCCTTGAAACGTCTGTCAGGGGAAACGGGTGGGATAACAGCGATAACACAACGTTCTAGAGCACATGCATTGCACGTGGGGAGGATGTAAGGTAGGCTCACTAACCAGTCCCATCCGTCACGCCGTTCTCCAGCGGGAGTCATACGCGAGGTGATGGCATTCCCTTGGGTAGTGGCGGTACCTTATAGGAATACCAAGGAACCCCTCGTGTACTCGGCCTCCGGCCTTCGCATGGTGGGTGGAACCCATCTCAAGGAGTCGTGTATCACTATATCGGATGTCATTAAATGATCATTAATTGATGGGGCCAAACGTAGCCTCTGGATTATATTCTTCCCCTTGGTCAAAGTGTCAGATCGACGAGTTGAACAGAATATAGAAAGTGTTGATGAGTAATACACTTTAAACTGTAGGAAATGCCTATTCTAATGCCTAAACTATCAATATATAAAAACTAAAACTATTAAAGATTCTCTCTACGACGGTATTGCAACTTAGGTACTATTTAAAAACCAATGGTAAAAAAGCAGAGCTGATAGGAAATCAACTGCCACTTCTGAGATATCTAGTCAGCAGGAGTGTGGCTAGTTGGCAGGAGTGATCTTTTAAATTACCATCATTACCATTGTTTATTATATCTATTTTTTTCATAATATTACTTAATCATCTTCTTCTCATTTCCTTGCATCATTCTCTAAGTTCCCCAACAATTCACCATATTGCTTTCCCTTTTTTTTTAAAAAGAAAAATACTTACTTAAAAAAACTAATTATAAACAAAGAGAAGATTATTGAGAATAAAGTTTATTCTAAAAGCTTCTAATAAAACGTAAATCAAATTAATAAGCATATCCATTTAGTTTCTAGATGGTATCTCACACAGAACGCATATAACATAAACATATCAGGACAATTAGTCTCATTGACTCAACTGACACAATCTAAACATATCAGGAATATTTATTTTATTAACATGATGCAAACTTATTTCCACTTCATTGATGCAACGCACATTTAACTTCACAATATATTTTTTTGAGGGAGCGCAGTGGCCGAGTAGTTAATCACCGGACTTCCGTACCTGTAGTCAGGGGTTCGAAACTCGGTGAAGATTAGGACTTTGAATTTCAGGATTTTTAGGGCGCTTCTGAGTCCCGAGTTCTGAGTCACAACTCTAATGGGCCCCCTGCATTAGTTGGGGAAAGCAAATGCGGTTGGTCATTGCGTTGGCCTCATGACACCCCGCTCGTTAACCGTTGGCCAAAGAAACGGATGGCCCTAACATAATCTGCCCTATAATTCGCAAGGTCTGAAAGGGAACTTTACTTTACTTATATTTTATTGACACTATCTGCATATATTAAGACCATCCATCGTATTGAAATGATGTAATAATGTTAAGACTATTGATTTCATGGACATGGGGTAAAAAAAATATTAGGACAAGCTATTTAATTGACATGATGCATATCATATCGTTTTTTGCCAACAATTCGGAACAAGTTCCCAACGCAAGCTTTTATCCTATCCAATGTTCAGATTCAGAACAAAGAAAATAATAATAATAATCATGTTTTTGAGAGCGAAGACTATATAATTAGGTTATATTACAATCGTCACAGCTTGTACAGACGAATATGTTGAAAGCAGGGGGTCATTTAGAAAACAATTGTCTCTTGGTAGTCCGACACTTTATAAACCGACACACTCAGTAATCTGACACGGCGCTGACGAAAATTCACGAAATTAATTCACACGTATACTCTTTAGAATGTAGGTAGGCATACAATGGATTTTACTACAGTAGATGAAAACTAAAATATGATTTTTTAAAATAATTTTTCATATCATTTTTTTTTGAATTTTTTTTGTCTAGTGTTTATAAGCATTACCCCACCGGCTACGCCTTCGATTCGTTCCAAATCGACACAATTTTTTTTAGGACGTAATATCCTTTTATTTCTTTTTTAAACTTGGATAGCTGCCTTAAGTATAGGCCAACTAGGCAGCTGTCTAGGGCCTCCGATTGGTGGGGGCTTCACACAGGACTTAAATCATTTTTTTTCTATGTCTACTACAATAGCTGTAAGTCGCAACTATAATTCAGGAGTCATTAATATATGTTTACATCTACTTGTTAGACTACAGATGTTGGAAGACCATTGTTGCTCCCTTATGGTGAAATGTCGAAACATTATTTGTAGTCTACTGCTTATCATCATGTACACTTTCTGTAGCTGCTCTATGAAGTTAACTTTGTTGATTTAGATATAGATACAGGGAAGCTTTCTAATTGATTGCATATTTTTGTTCTTAATTTTCTGTTTTTCTATTTCATTAGGAGCCACCTTATTCCTTTTACCTAAGGTCTAAAATAACCTAAAGCCTGCCATGTATTGAGATATGTAGATATGCCCTCTGGACTGTCGATAAGATTGTCCATAATTAAAATCTTGTCCACTAGCGAGGATGTAATAATCAATTCTAAAGTAACAGACAAAACTTCATTGAATAAGAAACTTTAGAGTCTGATTAAACTTTTATGGTTAGATTTATTTTTATTTTTTGAAAATGGTAGAATTGATCAACGGCATTTCCATCGATTTCCAGTGGACTAGATCGTTGTGCCTTCAAGACTCTGATGGCGATGGAAGCACCAATGGCGAAGAGCTCGGTGACCCGTCATGTGTTTGGTCAAAAGGTCAAGTGCCATCGCGAACATTTAACATCACACATCCAGGTACTAACAGTTGATTGAACACACAAACTCAAAAAATTGTTTAGATTGTAGGTGTTCAAATACTTAGGAAATCGTGACCTATAAGAGGTGAATCTGCTAGCGATGACATTCTCGTAATCTACAAGAGGTAAATGCTTGTATTGATGACATTGTGATCTACAAGAGGTAAGCACTGCATGCGATGACAGTTTGACAGATTATCTTTAGCTAGAGGAGGTAAGTGCTGTTAACAATGGCAGATAGTCCTGAGCTAGAGGAGCTAATTGCTGCTAGCGATGACATATAGTCGTGAGCTAGAAGAGGTAATTGCAGCTAGCGATAACAGATAGTCCTGAGCTAGAAGAGCTAATTGCTGCTAGCGATGACATATAGTCGTGAGCTAGAAGAGGTAATTGCAGCTAGCGATAACAGATGGTCCTGAGCTAGAAGAGCTAATTGCTGCTAGCGTTGACATATAGTCGTGAGCTAGAAGAGGTAATTGCAGCTAGCGATAACAGATAGTCCTGAGCTAGAAGAGCTAATTGCTGCTAGCGATGACAGATAGTCCTGAGCTAGAAGAGCTAATTGCTGCTAGCGATGACATATAGTCGTGAGCTAGAAGAGGTAATTGCAGCTAGCGATAACAGATAGTCATGAGCTAGAAGAGGTAATTGCAGCTAGCGATTACATATAGTCGTGAGCTAGAAGAGGTAATTGCAGCTAGCGATACATATAGTCCTGAGCTAGAAGAGGTAATTGCAGCTAGCGATGACATATAGTCGTGAGCTAGAAGAGGTAATTGCAGCTAGCGATGACATGAAGAGGTAATTACAGCTAGCGATGACATATAGTCCTGAGCTAGAAGAGGTAATTGCAGCTAGCGATGACAGATAGTCCTGAGCCAGAAGAGGTAATTGCTGCTAGCGATAACAGATAGTCGTGAGCTAGAAGAGGTAATTGCAGCTAGCGATGTCAGACAGTCGTAAAAAATGTTTCCCTATTAAGAGACAGTTCAGACTCCCATAACTTAAGCTGGATTTACCACAGTCCTTCTTCCTAGTCTCAACATGTCTTCTACTACTCGTGTTGAACGGTGCTGTCATGTCAGTGTCGGCGCGGGAGCGGAGTTATAACAATAATAACACACATTTTACAGATAGAATGATTTAACGATGACTTATTTTGTACTTTTTCATTGCTATCAAATCTAATCGATACTGATACTACCTACATTAAAATATACATGTACCACATTCAAGGTGGGAAGCGTGGCCTAGAGTCTAAGTACTCTTTAACCTTGGCTACCTATTAAGTGGGCTCGAGGTTCGACTCCCGACTAGGGCAGAGTTGTGTTTACTGAGCGCCTAAAGGCAGCACGGAAAACCTACTCCTAGATACCCCTCCCTCCACTGGTCCACAAATGAGATTAGACCTTAGCGCTCTGAGCATGCTATAAGCATGAAAGTAGCGCTATATTAAGCTATAATTATTATTCTTAGTAAGGCATCTTGCCATATTTTGAGGCCTACAGACTTCAATTTACAAATACAACCCTTTATCCTTCATTATTTCTCTGCCCACCTCACAAGGTCATGGGGGGCGCAGAGGCAGAAAGGTTAAGCATCTGGCTTCCGAACTTGGTGTCATGGGTTAGAAGCTCGAGTGAAGACTCTAACAGTTACCTGACTATAGTTAGGGAAATTAAAGGCGGTAACTTGAAACATGACTGTCTCCAACTTCATATTTTAGTAAAGCCTCTATGTATTTCGATTTAAGTCTATACCTTTGTCGTCTTATGGTGTTGAGCCTGTTCATTCATAAATGCTGTCATCATAAAGCTGGTGAGTCTCTGGCGCTTGCGAGGAAACATTAATAACTTTACACATTTTTTTTTTTTGGCACAGGATTCCAGCGATAGTTGCTTTTAATCTTATTTATTCTCTGCTCCTTCTTTTTCGATTTATTTGCATGTTGATTCCAATCAACGCATTGCTCCACTGTTCAAGATAA
Source organism: Biomphalaria pfeifferi (assembly GCA_030265305.1). Lineage (NCBI taxonomy): Eukaryota > Metazoa > Mollusca > Gastropoda > Planorbidae > Biomphalaria > Biomphalaria pfeifferi. The sequence goes on from JASAOG010000363.1 coordinate 38,735, forward strand.
TAATTGCAATTTATGAAGGACTTCGTAGTGGGACAACTTGAGATCATGCGACAACTCCACTAAGCATGTCATGTCAGACACGGACATGCCATCTATAGGACTAGAAACGTCGTTGTTTGTCCCTCTATAGATTCATCTGAATATATTCACTATATATACACTAACGTTGATCACTCTAAGAAATAAAGGCCTTAAGTTTCTCATTTATCGTTTAGTATGTATAAGGAACTGACGTCTACTAAAAGCACTATAGACGGATGTGACAATGCTTTTGATTAGTTTAAGACTTTAAAAAGTGTATAAGATTTTTTTTAAAATCACGACGCAGCTAAAGAGAATATTTTAAAATCGTAACACAATTTAATGGCATTCATGAAGCTCTTTCGGTGGCCCTGCTACCGGCCCAATTGGGTACCGGACCTAATGCCCATATAGCCAGTCCGCCCCTGCCTTCAACTCAAGAAAATGGAACAGCCATTAAATAGAGCAGTGAAGGTTAACAAGCCCCACCTGTCCTAAGCTTACTAGTTGAGGCGCCAGTTACTCGCTTCGGCTCCTGTTAGTGTTCGTTAGGTGATTACAGTTCCGTCGAACCCAATATATAAGATACACGTAAAGGTCATAGTTGGACTGGTCAGAGGCTTAACGCAATCCATTGGAAACATTTTATAAGTAATGAAGTGCTTATTTCAATTAACTTTTTCTGCAATAACAACTTTACTGAATCAAATAATGTTTACAATTTATACAAGACTCCAAAAAGTCTAAACCAATTCGTGACGTTTTTACGCTGTACATGTAACCTTACTCTGAAGACGTCAACAACTCAATCCCATCCCAGAAACCCAAAAAAAAGAAAAACCCAACGTAAGCATTTTATTGTTTCGTGTGTCTCCAGGTGTGTGTGAGCCATTGACAGATGCCAAGTGTCTTCTGAAGAATAACTTTGTTTCATGTCAGCTAGAAAGTTTTGATAACTGCAATGTAATAAAAAACACAGGTATCTAGAAAACAGAGACATACTTGATGTAGAGTCTATTGTCTGGATTTTCTATTCATCTTCACCTGTCCCTTAGTCTGTTGGACCGTTCGGGCACCACACAAGAAGTGTCAACCGTCTTTCTCCATTCCTCTGTCCTTCGCCTTGGATAGAATTTCATTCACTACCAGGTCTGTCCAATCTTTTTTTTTTTTTTTCTTCGATTTCTCTGTCTTCCTCTTCTTCTTCCCGGTACTTTTCCCTGTAGGAAGGTCTTTGCGAGACATGAGAACTTTGTGATGTGGCCATAGAGTTTGAGTTTACGGTTTTTGACAGTGGTTAGCAGATCATCGTGTGGTTCAAGTGCTGTATTTATCCTGTTTCTAATCTCATCATTCGTGATGCGGGGTGGTGGGATTTTCTTTAAAAATAGTCTAAGACTTTGTCTTTGCTCATCTTAATGTTCTCTCTATAGTTAAGCCTACTTGTAAAGTTATTCAGTAAATTATGGTAACCATACAATTTCCTAACAATGCAAAAAGTATTTTAAGTAATTTTTGAATACTTCTTGGACTTTCCAATTTGAATGCCATTAAAATATTTCTTTGTTCTTGAAGACATCAGGACACTAGATCTACGATTTCCAACATTCAGTGTGCCAGCAAGCGAGACTAACTACTTGTGCATGTCCTTCGATTTACCACAAGATCAGGATTACCATGTAGTCGCAGACCAGGCCATAATCAACAACTCCAATGTACTGCACCATATGTTGCTGTATGGTTGTGATGACGGTAAATTACTAAGTTACTACACTAAGAGAGGCGCGGTGGCTGAGCGGTAAAGCGTCTGGTTTCTGAATCGGGGATCCCGGGTTTCCCGAATCCTGGTGAAGACTGGGATTTTTTAAATTTGGAATCTTTGGGCGCCTCTGAGTCCACCCAGCTCTAATGGGTACCTGACATTAGTTGGGGTTGGTAAAGGCGGTTGGTTGTTGTGTTGGCCACATGACACCCACGTTAACCATAGGTCACAGAAATAGATTACCTTTATCTCATCTATCCTATAGACAAGATCTGTAAGGGGACTTTACTTCACTTAGAGGCGTGTACTAGAAGTTATAAAGTGCCTTGCCTTCTTTCACCCAGTGACTAAGACAACTTGAGATACTAGCGTAAAGTTCAACAACTCTTTGTGATTTATAGCAAGTATATTAAGAATGTTTTCATTATTAAAACCTTTTGTTTTAAAATGGTTGTATACATATTAAGGCTTATCTTCGAGTCCGAAGATGAATGAGGAATGCAGTATTTCCCGTAAATGTGCAGCCCCAGCTGTGACATACATATTTAGCCACATACAGGGCAAGCATAAACATTGTCCGCCGGTAGTCAATTAAGATTTACTTTTCGCAGGATACACAGTGTTATGTATGAAAACATGCATTGTGTCAGAGGGCCCCATGATGCTTTTTTGTGTTGTGTACATAGGGCTTAAAAATCTAACGGCTTCGCATATAAAACTTGCCCAGGACCCGTACAATACAGTAAAAACTACGAAGGTCGTGTCTGCTATCACTATCAAAACATTCTCTCCTTGAATCATTTGAATCTATTCATCCTTATGAACAGTTCACCTAGATTTAGTCCAGTTAGTCAACAGGTCAACATCGGCATGCTTGAACTAATTATACTCACCAAGACTTATTGGTCACCTACACATGCATCCAACACTACTCAGACTTGCCTTACTCTTAAAAAAAACTGTAATCAAGGTGTTTTAAGTTATTTCTATCTATATCATTAGAGTGGATTCCTGATTATCCGCATTTCGGTAATCCGCTTAATCCGAAACCGAAATAAGGATATTTTCAAGAATAAAAATAAATAACAGGGAATAAGTTTATTAAAAATGACAGTCCGTTTAAAAGATACACAGTGTAATGAACAAAACAGAAAAAAAAAATTCTTCGTAATTCTAAGCTATATTGGTTTAGAAAAGTATGCTACATTTTTTTGTGGTCGAAAAGAAAAATACTTTTCTTCTCAAGCAAAATTATGCCAACGCCTCAGAAAAACAAAACAAAAAACGCACAGCCAGGACTATTTTGTAACACCTCCTGCACCTGTATGACATTTGGCCTGGTCAAAGTTTATTTCAGGATTTTTTTCAACTTGTGTTCACTTATTAGTAATTATACGTTCTATTTCATAATTATATATTTTTTTAAATTTTAGAACTTATTTCGCTTAATTCGAAATATTCGTTAACCCGAAAACGAGTCCGGTCCCAGTCATTGCGGACTATCGGGACTCCACTGTATAAGCAATGCTATTTCCTTTTTGCTTTCTTATATTCCACAGTAAACAGTACATTCTATTCATCACCCACACTTTGCGGGATGAGCGGCAGTGTGTGTACCTCTATCATAGCTGGATGGACAGTCGGGCAGAGTGGATCATGCCTCGGAGACAATGTTGGCGTCCGAATTGGTGTCACTGGATATAAAAAAGCTCGGCTTGAGGTAGATTTCAAATCTTTTTGTTTTGGACGTACAATAACGTAAGACTGTTTTAGATTTCGTTCTATTTGTGTGTGTGTATTTGTCCAGATCCACTATAATAACCCCTCGATGGTGTCTACATATAGAGATTCTAGTGGTCTACGCCTCTATTACCGTCCAGCCAGATCAGATGTTCAAGATTTGTATACACTTATGACTGGACAGACGATGCTGGAATTACCACCAGGTATATCTATGTCCAATTAACTTGATTCGTTTTTACAATTTCTTAAAAGAACTTTTAAAAACAGCTCGATAATTAATAAAACTGCACAAAGACGTTTACTAGAGCGCCAGACGTTAACAGACTTTGTTGCAGACAGGCAATAAATTAGAACTGACATATATTAAAACATGTTTTTATTAATTTTGTTAAAATATTTAGGTACCGGTATTATAAAATCATATTTATTACTACCGATATTATATTAATATTGCGCTACTTGTGAAAAGAGATGTGAAAGTAAAAATATACAGAATGAAAAACTGTAGTTTTTATATAGCGCTACTTTCATTCTTATAGCATGCTCAGAGCGCTATGGTCCAATCACATTTGTGGACCAGTTGGGGGAGGGGGTATCTGGGAGAAGATTTTCCGTGCTGCCTTTAGGCTCTCAATAAACTCAACTCTTGCTATGGCAAGCCTATTACCATATCACAACTTCACCTGTATCCAGGCGAGATTAAATGTTTCTGCTGTAGATATTGAAAAAAAAAATTTGAATAACTTATGAATGTCGTCTTTTAATAAACCCCTTAATTTATAAATTAAATACATATTTCATAATTACGATTAGACACGGGCTGATTTGTTTCCAGACTTTTATAGTGTTTAGTTTGGTCGGAATCGCGTCTCCTTTACAACGGGCCACATCCTGTCAAACAAAATTGTAATTTTCAGCTTGGAAAGTCTAGTATCTGTTTGAATTGAAAGTCTAGCCTTTTCCTACTCTTTCTTTCTCTTTCTCTTTCTTTCTGTTTCTTTCTCCTTCCCTCTTCTCTCTCTCAAGCACACACACACTATTTTTTGCACCCTGCGCAACATATTACACTCCCATTTCGGCTTTAACTTTTTAAAAAAATTCTCTAATCAATATGTAAATATTTAGAAGGTTCTAGTTTTATTTTCGTCTCCACCCCCCCCCCCCCCCCCCCAACGTATAGCGTAACAAACAAAAAATTGTCCACCCTAAAACGCAATGTAATGGACCCACAAAGATATTTTTCTGTTCCCGAGACAAAAAACAAAGTTCAGAGAAAACTTGCAATGTCTCTCGAACTGGGAGTCCGAATTCGAATTCGGACTATATTAAAACCTTTACTTAGAGAGCACCAAAAAGGTAAAATAGAACCTGTGCTCGAAATATCATTCGAATTGGTTCGGCAGTTGCAGAGATTTTTTTGATAGATCAATGACTCAGTTTTTTTTTATTGCGTTCATAACGTATTTACATTTTTAGGTCAGGCTAGAGTGGAAAAGGTTGGCATCTGTAAAGGTTCCTGCACATCTTTGTTGTTGAAACAGCCTGTATACCTGATGAGCGCTATCAATCACATGCATTACCTGGGTGAGTATTCTTTAGTCACGTGACTCCTAATAAGAAACGATTGGGTGCCGTCTCTTATAGGTGTTGGTCGTGTTGACGAGGCGCAGCTTTGATCTGAAATGTTGTGGATTAAACATAGTCAATATTGATTTAATTATGCCTTTCATGTTTAAATTGTGTTTGTGTGTTTCTATTATTATTATGTGTTTTCACAGTGTTGAATGTATTCATTAGTCTTAGGATTAAAATATTAGCAAGTCTAATGTAAAGCAAAGTTCCCCCTTTCAAATCTTGCGATGTAAAGGGCAGATGATGTAAAAGCCATCTGTTTCCATGGCCCACGCTTAACGAGGGTGCCATGTGGCCAGCACAATGATCAACCACCATTATTTATTATCCAACTAATGTCAGGTACCCATTAAAGCTGGGTTTACCCAGAAGCGCTTTAAGGATCCCGAAATTATCTCCTAACCAGGATTTTAACCTAAGACCGCAGGTATAAGAGCCCAGGACTTTACCACACAGCCACTGCGACTTCAGGCTAAGTAGGTGTTATAATATTTGTCAGGGATTAGTATTGTATTACTTTATGGGGGACAGCATCTTTACAGCCCTCAGACAACGCCGCTTGCGCTGGCTTGGACATGCTCGCCGATTGGAGGACAATTGCATCCCGAAAGTCATCCTCTACTGACAACTGGCGACTGGCACAAGAAAGACTGGTCGCCCCCACCTCCGTTACATAGATGTAATAAAACGTGACCTTAAATCAGTGAACATCAATACTAACAATTGGGAAGACATAGCTCTAGACCGTAACAGATGGAGAGAGACAGTGACCAAGAAAGCTATGGACAGTGAAAGAACATGGGTCTCAGCTCAGGAAGAAAAACGTACAATCCGAAAAACGGCCAGCTCCTCTACCACCGAAGCAAAAGCCACCTTAACCTGCGATATTTGTGGACTGGAGTGTCTCTCCATTATAAGGCTCCACAGCCACACGAGAAAGTGCGCGAGATGAACCATAGTTGTTCTACGACTGAAGGAGGCCAACAAGCTTAAGTGTTGTATTACTTTATGGGGGACAGAGAGATGGAATCAAGAATTAAAGGTCAAACATTAATGTTCTATTTTGTGTTCAACTAATTACTAATTTTCTATTTAGTGTTCAACTATTTACTAATGTTCTATTTTGTGTTCAACTATTTACTAATGTTCTATTTTGTGTTCAACTATTTACTAATGTTCTATTTTATACCAAGGACGTTCAATGAAGATAGAACTTTATCGAAATGGAATTCTGGTGGCCAACATAACAGATGATGAGTACTACAGTTACGACTCTCCGAAGACTCACCTGTAAGATAAGCGTTTTATGAACACAAATTGAGATTCTCGCCCACTAAGCTTATAGAGAATACTTCGGTACTTTATAGACATTCACTATAAATAGATAAATATATTGAAAAAAGGTTCCACAAAGCTGTTATTGCTGGGTGTGGTAACGGACACAATCACTCCACTACCTGTGAAATGTGTCATAATGACACGCGTCTTAAATAAGCTCTGACAACCTGTCCAAACTCTGCCTTCACTTTGTGGCTCTGCCTGATGTTGGGTCTGGCGGAACTGCTATCACTAATAAGAGAACTGTCAATGGCAAGCGAGCAACTGGCGCCTAACCCAATAAGCTTTGGACTGAAGGGCTTATCACTCAAAATGTTTCCCTCCTTGCAGCTATACCCAAAGGCCCAAACACGGGAAAGCAATATATTATGCCACATCCAGTGCAGCCATAACTATTGTTTGCTGTAATCAATTTAGATTCTCCTTTCGCCTTCTACGTCTGTCCTCGGCAGTGGATTTTCTTTTGGTCTCAAATGCCTTTGTAATTGATCTCCTGCTTTCTCGTTCCAAAGCCACCTGCAGCCAGATGTTCCCTTCCATCTCAACTAAAGCAAGTTGGCACCTAAGCTGGACTTTAAACACTAGACCACATTCTTTGTGAATGTCGCGCTCTGCATGGAGGCCGAACAGGACAACGATATGAGAGATAAGGCTACTTTAAAACTTACTGTCCTAGTTCTTTCTATAAGGCTACATTAAGACTCACTGTCCGAGTTCTTTCTATAAGGGTACCTTAAGACTAACTGTCCGAGTTCTTTCTATAAGGCTACACTAAGACTCACTGTCCGAATTCTTCCTATAAGGCTACCTTTAGACTCACTGTCCGATTTCTTTTTATAAAGCTACCTTAAGACTCAATGTCCGAGTACTTTCACGTGCTCTAAGGGAGTACTTCTAAGCAGATTTATTACTGATGGGGTTTCTATTACTGTCTTTAAAGCATTTCCGTAGGGAATTGGTTTTATTGGGTGACTTATGGAAAATGACTTCTGTTTTTCCGTGATTTATAGTGAAACCAAAATAAATTACTAAGTTTTTATAACAGTTGTCGTGTTTTATGCTTCAAATCATAACTCCAGTAACACTCAACAAAAAAAATGCATTTAACGTGTGTTTGTATTTGTTATCTATGTGTTTTTTTTTTAACAGTCACTACCCACATATACAAATTCTACCAGGAGATGAAATCGTCACAAAATGTGTCTATAACACAATGGCTTCAAAACGTTGGGTGTACTTCGGGGAAGCTACTTCAGATGAAATGTGTTTTGGTTTTCTGATGATTTACCCAAAGAGCGCCCTGAATTTTGCTAGTAAGTAAACTAAAAGACCTTAGTGGAGTTCAATCTAGTTGACAGTTTCTCGACTGTTCGAAACTAGTTGACAGTTTCTTGAATGTTTGATCTAGTTAGTTTTGTTTGTAAAATGTTTTACATGTTTCTGATTATCCTTCAGAGTTGAAGATAATTACTTCCCAGTCCAAACCTCCCGCAGGACGACGGGGGATGGGAGCGGGCAGGGTTTGAACCCTGGACCATCGATAAATCTGAACGATCGTCCAGCGCGCAAACCGCACGACCAGGCTGCCATAGTTTACTAATGATTTACCCAAAGAGTGCCCTGAATTTTGCTAGTAAGTAAACTAAAATACCTTAGTGGAGTTCGATCTAGTTGACAGTTTCTCGACTGTTCGATCTAGTTTACAGTTTCTTGAATGTTTGATCTAGTTGGTTTTCTGACGATTTACTCAAAGAGCGCCCTGAATTTTGCTAGTAAGTAAACTAAAAGACCTTAGTGGAGTTCGATCTAGTTGTCAGTTTCTCGACTGTTCATTCTAGTTGACAGATTCTTGAACGTTTGACAGTTTCTTGAATGTTTGATCTAGTTAGTTTTGTTTGTAAAATGTTTTACATGTTTCTGATTATCCTTCAGAGTTGAAGATAATTACTTCCCAGTCCAAACCTCCCGCAGGACGACGGGGGATGGGAGCGGGCAGGGTTTGAACCCTGGACCATCGATAAATCTGAACGATCGTCCAGCGCGCAAACCGCACGACCAGGCTGCCATAGTTTACTAATGATTTACCCAAAGAGTGCCCTGAATTTTGCTAGTAAGTAAACTAAAATACCTTAGTGGAGTTCGATCTAGTTGACAGTTTCTCGACTGTTCGATCTAGTTTACAGTTTCTTGAATGTTTGATCTAGTTGGTTTTCTGACGATTTACTCAAAGAGCGCCCTGAATTTTGCTAGTAAGTAAACTAAAAGACCTTAGTGGAGTTCGATCTAGTTGTCAGTTTCTCGACTGTTCATTCTAGTTGACAGATTCTTGAACGTTTGACAGTTTCTTGAATGTTTGATCTAGTTAGTTTTGTTTGTAAAATGTTTTACATGTTTCTGATTATCCTTCAGAGTTGAAGATAATTACTTCCCAGTCCAAACCTCCCGCAGGACGACGGGGGATGGGAGCGGGCAGGGTTTGAACCCTGGACCATCGATAAATCTGAACGATCGTCCAGCGCGCAAACCGCACGACCAGGCTGCCATAGTTTACTAATGATTTACCCAAAGAGTGCCCTGAATTTTGCTAGTAAGTAAACTAAAATACCTTAGTGGAGTTCGATCTAGTTGACAGTTTCTCGACTGTTCGATCTAGTTTACAGTTTCTTGAATGTTTGATCTAGTTGGTTTTCTGACGATTTACTCAAAGAGCGCCCTGAATTTTGCTAGTAAGTAAACTAAAAGACCTTAGTGGAGTTCGATCTAGTTGTCAGTTTCTCGACTGTTCATTCTAGTTGACAGATTCTTGAACGTTTGATCTAGTTGACAGTTTCTCAACTGTTTGATCTAGTTGACAGTTTCTCAAAAGTTTAATCTAGCTAACAGTATCTCCAATGGAACTAAAACATGGACTCATTGTATTACACTTAGTGATATGAAACAAACTATTATTTCGTTGTTTAATTTGCTCTTCCTTATAGAAAGTATGTGTGTGGCTAAATCCAGTTTGTCTTACTGCGAACTGGTTCAAGGGACTCCTCTCAATGGCTGTGACTGGAAGAAGTTCTTAACCCCTACTAATCCAGAAACCATAAGAATAGCAACAGACCTGTACAAGAACTGTAACTTAGATGGTTTCTGCAGGTATATCAAACATGAATTACATTCAAGTAATTTTTACTTTAGTTTTCATTTGTAGTAATCCAAAGCTCTCAAAAGCTGAGAGATTAATCTATGTTCTCACTTACAATGTTTTCATTTTGAATGCTCTCACTTTGAATGTTCTCACTTTGAATATTGTCATTTTGAATGTTCTCATTTTGAATATTCTCATTCTGACTGTTCTCACTTTGAATGTTCTCACTTTGAATATTCTCATTTTGAATGTTCTCACTTTGAATGTTCTCACTTTGAATGTTCTCATTTTGAATGTTCTCACTATGAATGTTCGCAAAATGGCAAAGTGCATCCACTGTTTATTTACATAATTTTCTCCATCCATACAGCTAAATTATATTTTTCTTTTACATTTCACAATTCATATTTGATTCATTAAACAATATCAAAATGTTGACTTTTTTTTTGTTCAGACCAGAGTGTAAAGAAATAGTTCGGAATATTTCATCCAGTCCATGTTTTCAAGGAGACACAGGCAAGTTTGTCAAGAGCTATTTGGCCATGAGTAAAGAAGGTCTGGACATACTTGGTCGTCTGCAGTCCTGTCCAGTCAGCTCAGTGCAGAACTGTACAGTCCAACAATGTCCTAACAGATGTGATGTGGACATCAATGGCAGTGCCTACGCTGGAGTCCCTGGTGTCAGCCAAGTCTCCAGTTACCTACTTGTCGTCCTGCTCGTGATCTCATGGTCTCTCTCACACAAGCATTAAATGTAGAAACACATATACATACAAGTCAATACATTCAATATTAGTGAAATCAAGAAAAATCTAAAGAAAAAATAAACAACTTTGTCTTATTTGTGTTTTTTTTTTGTTATCAGAACATTTGTCGATTAAGTCAATTGTGGCATTAAAAACCCCAGTTCTCTTTAGAAAATACTTGTTATTGCTTAAAATACAAGTTTAATTCCAACACTGCTATATATATATATATAAACACTGTGTGCTCTAGGCTCTAGAACTTTGGAGAACATAACAGACGTTAAAAGTAAACTTGATGGACAAGTTTATATGAATTACTGTATATTCTTTTCAAGGATTGGCTTCTTTATTCACACAAGAAGTTGCAAAGGGAAAAGATCGTTTCTCAAGACGAGACAATAGTTAACTTAGAAACGTAGACAGTAGCATTGGTTAAACAGTAAAAACAAAAATGTCCTGTACAACGCACTTAAGTCTATATTTTAAAATTAATTTGTTGATTATATGCATTAAAAGTTTAGAGTTTATCATATCTTATGGACAATATTGCATATATTTTCCTCATAAGTGTTCATATCAAACACATTCCTGCAATATGTAGGTGTACGCCTTTCAGCATTTTGGTTATAAAACGTATTCCCGTTATAAAAACTAAGAAATAAAATTGGTGATTTAAGTTGAATAACCAAACGACATTTTTATTTATTTGATTAAAAAAAATGAATGAACATAAAGAGCATTTCATTATGTTTTTATTTGAAATAGATAATATATACTTCTTTTGTTATTGATACTTATAAGTAATGTGTATATTAAAAATAAATTTATTTTTGAAAGTTAAAAAAATTCCATGAGTTTTACATTTTTATTATTTTGTCCACATTTTATTCATCATCATCTCTGCATCTGTCTCCTGACTTTCTCCCTAAGGATGCTGTGACTGTTCACGTGACAAAATCCTTCCACTTATCCGGGTTAGCAGCTGTTCTTAGCAGTATCTCAAGAGAGAGGCCGGGCCATTTTTATGTGGTCCAGCCAGACTTTTTTTTTTGGGGGGGGGGGGGGGAGGGGAGGGTGACCCTTTCGTTCTGCTCTTTACACTGTAAGGATGACTTTTGACAATGGCTCACGTCTTACGGACCAAAACAACTCCGCTTTCGTCTCTTTACAGCATTGAGAAGTTGTTTCTGTTTTTTGCCAGCCAAAGAGTTTGCTTCTGTAGCATATACTCCCAAAGGCTTGAAATCACCAGCGAAGAATACAGTTTTAATTGACCCTTATCCATATTTTCCGCAGTTCGCTCATGGCAGCGGATGCCAAGCTTAAACTGGTTTTTATCTCTTGTATTGATCTTCCATCTTTTGCTATGTTTGACCCTAGGCATTTAAATGAGTCAACTGCTTCTAATGTTTGGCCAGTCAACTGTATGCATCATCTAGCTCGTAATATACATATTAAACAACTGCTTCTAATGGTTGGCCAGTCAACTGTATGCATCATCTAGCTCGTAATATACATATTAAACAACTGCTTCTAATGGTTGGCCAGTCAACTGCATGCAACATCTAGGTCGTCATAGAATAGCTCGTACTATACATATTAAACAATTGTGAGGGGCAAGTTGATAATCATTTAAATTATCCCATTGGATTAGTTGGCTTTTAGCGAAGATGTTATTGTAATTATTTACAATTTTCATCTTCCTGTTAGCCCCCATACGGTCGTCTCAAAGGCCCCCAGGGGTCCGCTGACAACAGTTTGAGAAAAACTGCTCGTGAAGAGCTCCGTTCATTGCCCTCACATAAACTTTCAAACTTTCGGTTATTCTCTCATTTCATTTCAGCTGACCTATACACGCACAATTTAATTTTATACAAATACCAAAATTGACAGAAACAATTATCTGAAATGTTTACAGTTTTCCAATCTTTTGACACAGCCAACATTGAAAAAATGTTACTCCCCCTGGAAAGTGATATGATTCTAAATGTCAATGTAGGAAATTGTTTCTTTAGGTCACTAAGTGAAAGCCAAAGTTGAAAAAGTTTTTCTATCATCAATTCTCTCAAGATATTTTTTTTTATAAGCTACTTCTAACATAACAAAATTGTTTTTAAAAAATGTAACCACAAAACATTGAGCGTTTCAGTTTGTTACATTGCAAACTGAATGAGAACTAATTGAGTTTTTTTAAATTTTTATTTCGACTACTATATGACATACATATCACTATATCTTTTATAATGAATAAGTAAAAAAGTTTCCCATTAGGACCTTGCGATGTAAGGGGCAGATGATGATCCCCTGTGGCCAGCACAACGACCTACTGCCTTTACTTTTCCCCAACTAGTGTCAGGTACTCAGTAGAGCTGGGTGCACTAAGAGGCGCCCAAAGATACCGAAATTAAAACGCCAGGTCTTCACCAGATTTCGAAAAGTTAACATGCTTGCTTCTCCCATATATATATATATATATATATATATATATATATATATATATATATATATATATATATATATATATATATTCAATTCCTGTGTTCCGAATGTAATCAGAGTTTAAAAGTAAGCAAGAATTACTATGTACTCAAATTAGATTTAAGAAATGTAACACACGGATTACGGACTTAAAGACCAATGCGATTTTTTTAGCAGAGGTAAATGTCGGTGTGTCGTCGAGCTCCTCTCTCATAATTTTCTTACTAGTTAATAGGATAGAACCATCGAAGGATCTTAGCGGCGCTGTAGTCTGGCAAGTTGAGCCATAGGCACATCGGAGCGACTCATAGAAAGAGCGTGTGTCACCAGTGTCAGCCTCTACATGCTTACGACAGCTCAAGCCTCCAATTATTTTTTAGTTCCCTGACCTTTGACTGCAGAGTGTGACAAGAAGCTTTATAGAGAGTTCTGGCTGCGTTGTCATTAGGGTTCGCGAGAACAGAGTGATAGTATTTGTGCTTATTCTTTAACAGTTCCTGAATTTCGGTAAAGAAAATTTAAATCGACCACCTGCGGACAATGGTTATGCTTGCCCTGTGTGTTGCAAAATATGTAGGTTACAGCTGGGGCTGAGCAGCCACGGGAAATACTGCATTCCTCACTAATCTTTGGACTCGAAGACAAGCCTTATTGCCTTATAATGTTCCATAATTAATTTTCATGATTGTATAAGTGAAATATATGGAGATCTAGCTCAGAAGTTCAAGCCGACTTGAGTGTCAGATAAGTATATTATTACACCCTTAATCTAACCTCCGGCGGGACGGCAGGGGGAAATCGGTGGGAAGGGTTTGAGCCCTGAATTGTCCTGAAGACTGTCCTTTAGGCACACCACATTATCAATTCTCTTTTCGTGCTTCCAATTGAGAGCGAACCATCTGTCTCAAGTTTCAAGCCCAAGAGTGTCACATTAGAAGAAGGATAAAGATCTATATTAAGTCCAAGATGAGATAGAGTGTCAAATTAGAAGAAGGATACAGATCTATATTATCTGCTATGTTATGAGATTTTTAGTACAAAGCTTACATCAACTCACCCTGTCTGTCTGTGTGTCTGTTTGGTAAAAAGTTTGTACACGCTATTTCTCCGACACCCAATTTCGAATCAAGTCGAAATTTCGGACAATTATTTCTTTTACCCAACAACACAAGAATCAATAAAGATAAATTTAACCAATTAGTTAATTAACTATTGGTAATAAATAATTTGTTTGGTATCTCAAACAAGGGATTCAAATAGTACTTGACTGAAGTGGTGGTATAAGCTTAGTTAGTCCCCTTTATATTATGCTGCCGTCTCAGGCTTAGTGAACACAAACATGAAATAGAAACAATACAATCTTCCATGTTCGTTGACTCAAGCTTTCTTTTATAAAAAGTAATTTTTGTTTTTCATGTTTTAACAATAATTTATCCATAGCCCCTTTTAGACCTATTTCTACAAACAATATAAATAAAAGAAACTCAACCATATAATTGAGACTTATAAGGCTGGGTATTTTGGAAAGTCAAGTTGAAAACCAGTAACAAATTTTCTGTTCTACATTTTTACTCCTCACTGAAAATGTCAAAGAAGTTTCTCAATTAGTTCAACAAAACCTTAACAGTGAATCGTGATGTGTTACAATCTATTGTTTAACTTTCAATTTGCTCAAAGACTCGTAGCAAGTAATTACAAACAAATCTGAAAGGGTGATTATTTACAATGATATGAGAGGGTAGTTTTTTAAAGCTCCAGGTAAATGTATATAAACATTTAACGCTTCGAGACTTGATGAAGATTCGTACAGAATTACTGTTAAGTCGTATGTTGACTTGGAGTAAGTATTTTAATTTTCCACTTTGCTGAAAAAGAATTTGCATTTTCATATTTTAGTTTAGATATTACATTACTTTTGGTAATCAAGATTTTTTTTGGTTTGGTTTTTTTAAATATTTAGAGCTCTCCATGTTATCTTTATAATCAAATAGTTTTTTTTCTTTTTAAATTAAGTTGTTCTCAGGACAAGTAGAGATCTTTATACAAGACAATAAACAATAATAACAAATATTAGCAGACTGCTACGTGCAGTGAAATAATATTTCATATTCCAGAATGTCCTACTAGTCGGCATATTGATTGGAGGAAAATAATCAACAGTGCCATCATGTCTAGCAAACACTCAGTTGAAAACGAGGCTTTAGACAGTAGAAATAAATTAATTCTCTAAAGTTCTCACCCAAATTATATTGACTGCAGTGCTGGACAAAAATCTCTTCACACCAAAAGAGCCTCTAATTGGTAGTGGATTTCATTGATTCCTGTTTGTGTGGTTAGAGCTGACGTTACAACAGCCTCGTACCACTACCCGCCTTCATTCACTGACGTCCCGCTGGATGTTTAGACAAGGACGTAATGATCGTCATTTCTGAAAGAACATCCTTAAGTTATAATAAGAAAAAACACTACAAACCAGCAATAATTGTTACATTTTCCCTGTCTAGATTTGTTTCAATAGCGCAATTCATACTTCCACTGTGGGCTACAGAAGTGGAAGGCTTTTACATCATCTGCCCTATAGAACACATTGTTTGCTGTTGAGAACTTTATTCAAACTTCGGCCAGTAGGTTTATGTCATACAATTGAGAAACAAATTTAAAGTATGATTTCCACATTAGCGGCCGTTCACTATTGGTAATGAGCAAAGATAACTATATCTTAGGAAACTCAACTAGATGTAAATTTCTAATCTTATATTTTGTAATCTACTTACGAAGACCGCATCACGAATGAAGAAATTAAAAGCAGGATTGATACAGCAATTGATGGCATACTAACCACTTCAAAAACGTAAATTCAAACTCTCAAACATCACAAGGTCTTTAGGTCTTGCAAAGACCTTCACACAAGGGATAGTACCAGGTAGAATAAGAGGAAGACAGAGAAAGCCAGGGGGGGAAGACAACATCAAAGAATGGACAGGCCTGTCATTGAATGAAATTCAAATCAAGGCAAAGACATAGAGGAATGGAGAAAAAAAAACGGCTAACAGATCTTGTGTGGTGCCCCAATGGACTAAGGGATATATGATATGTGAAATGTTATGATTCTTCACTAGACCGTGTATTCTTAATTTTAATAATCTTTGTATTCTCTCCTACGAAATGGTTTACATTAATACAACTACTGATCTTATATCATCCCTATTTGACATTAATGTTTTTATCAATTTAACAAGTGACGCTTTAATGTCCACACTGAGTCTCAGTGACAACGCTACTGACAGCCGTTTCAATGCTACATCCAACTTGCATTTACTGCTACATTCAAGTGCTAGTCTAAACAAGGAAAGCCAATTCTTGCTTGGCTTGACAATGTTAGTTTATTTCCGATGCCTTAAAGTTCTACAACACATGAACTACAATCTCGTCTCCTTACTTTACTTTATTGAAACTTTGGGAAATAAAAAGATCCTCATGTCCCCATATTACAACGTCCTGAGCCCGGCACTAAACTACACAAATGATAATCTCGCGATAATAATAAGACAAGAGACATGCGGCTCGATGACCCACTAGCCGCTATCTATCGCGGAAAGTTTTTTGGAGATACTAAAGCATTGGGGAAATCCTGTATTGGCTGTAGTTGGTCTGGCACAGAACCTGTTCTGTGTTGCTCTACTGAAAACTGACGGATTGATAAAGGCCTCCAACATTCTTTTACTTGCCGTGATCGTGGCTTGCATCTTTCAGCAGCTTCTTTCCTTAAATGTCATCGACATTATTGAATACAACTTAGGGGGTAGAATGTATACAAAAGCTAATCAGTTTTTCTGCGTGAAAAAGAATATCGATTCTTTAATTGTAATTAAATTGCTCTTTGCTCTGCTCGGAACTTGGGGCCAGTACATGTTTTCCCTGACATTTCTGATGATAACTTCTGAAAGATTTGTGGCCGTCTTCCTGCCGCTAAAAACTAAATCTTTAGTCACCAGTAAAGTAATTTTAACATGCGTATTATCCTGCTATCTAGTCTTGCTTCCATGGGTAGCTTTCAAGACATTTTGCTTCTATCTGTTTGAGGTGTTACTGACAAAGGCAAAAGCCACTGAGACATTCACACTAAGTATTCCGCTCATGTTTTTTTACTCCCTTCCTGTAGAGCTTGTGGCTCTAACTCTATGCAAGTGTCTTCTTCTAATGCTAGTGCTAACTGGAAGTATCGCTATATCTCTCAGAGTCAAGCATTTCATGTCTAGACGCCGACGTTTGACTTCTGCCGAGACTAAAGCCTCATGGTCTTATTTCCCAAAAGGGAAGAGAATCACCAAACGCCTGTAGGAAAGCGGGTCACAAATCTTATTGAAAATGGGATTTTGAATATCAGGATCTTTCAGAATCCTTTCAACTGGATTTAGTCCTTTAATGTAGAAAGTCGTACAGCTCATTTCAGTCTTCTTCTTCGTTCTCATTGTCAGGACTGAGTTCTGGTCAGCCTGGGTCTCCTGTTTACTGTAGAGGAGAAGGGGGGCAATTCAGGTTGTTGACTTCAAAACTGTTATTGTTTTGGGTTGTTTTGATTTGGTGAGATGTTTTTGTTGAAAATAATGTAACTCATAATAAGGCAGTGTGGTTTTGTTGCTAGTCCAGGACAGTTGGACTTTAGGATATAGATATAGTCGAAGTGTAGACTCTAATTATTTCTCTGTGTTGTCACTATTCAGTCTATGGAATATTAAGCTGATATATTTTTAATTGATACTGGATATTTCAAATGTCTGAACTGATTCTGTATTATAGTACAGATAATGTAATAAACATGTTATATGTCTGTGAGTTGGCATTCTGAATATTTGTTCTATCGTTGTATGTGTCGTTGTGGTATTGCCCAGGATTTGGGTACATTTAGTAATACACATACGTATATTAGAGAAGAAATGAGTCTTGACATTTTGGGGGCTCGTCCAAAACAACTACATGCGATGGATGCATCAATCTCCAGTGAAGCATCTGCTGCATCCAGATAGCGTATATCTCTGAGTACTATAACCTGAAGTATCTGCTGTATCCAGACAGTATATATCTTGAGTACTGTAACCTGAAGTATCTACTGCATCCAGACAGTATATATCTCTGAGTACTGTAACCTAAAGTATCTGCTGCACCCACACACCCATAAGGAGCGGAAACTCGTCGTCTGTATTTTAGGCTGTTACTATCTAATAATAATGATTTAACAGGCCTACTGTGTTCACTATTAGCAAGTAATAGTAGCACCCCTTAGTACGTCTAAACATAAAGGTATATGCAAGGGCAAGTTCGTCCCTCATAATTGGATTACCAATACGCTCATTCCTTGGATTATACTGAAGAAGCTGCTGCTGGATCTAATACTTATATGAATTTAACTTTTGTGGTACATTCCTTTTGGATTATACTGAAGAAGCTGCTGCTGGATCTAATACTTATATGAATTTAACTTTTGTGGTACATTCCTTTGGATTATACTGAAGAAGCTGCTGCTGGATCAAATACGTATATGAATTTAACTTTTGTGGTACATTCCAAGCACCGGTACCACGCGTAGGTATAAAGCCATGTTGGGATTACCTGTTGGATTATCTACCTGAAATAGACTAAGAGAAATCACCTTATTGGATAACCTTGGACTATTGTCTTTAACCTGTTGGAGTACCAGTTGAACAACATTAGTAGGAGCAGAGGTATTAGTATTATTTTAATTTTGCTTTAATTGTTTTTGTATGTATATCATTTTGTGAGCTAATATTGTAATAAAGGACACTGCTCTAGGAAAATGTCAGAGTTTATACCTCGTCCATTTGAGGAGATAGTAGCCCAGGCTCAAATGTTGGGGTTTAAGGGCAAAACGTTAAAGAAATTTATAGATGCCCAACAGAAAATTGACTTAGATAGACTGACAAGGGAAGCGGAGGAGAGAAGACATATAAGAGAGATGGAGGACAAACAACTAGCAAGACAACATGAAATGGATAAGAAAGACATAACAGTTAACGACAACCCCAAACAGAGTAAACAGTTAGACAAAAACCTAAAATGCATGACAGACAAAGAGGACTTGTTATTCTACTTAGAACTGTTCGAAACAACTGCTACTGCTAACGACATTCCCAAGACAAGATGGCCACTTGTCCTCACTCACAAATTAAATGAAAAATTAAAATTGTTTATGATACAAACAAAACTGATACATAACACTGACTATGATCTTGTTAAGGGGGAGCTCCTAAAACAAGCCCAACTAACGGAAGAAGCCTGTCGGACACTGTGGCATGAACTTTCCCCAATGACGGACGATATGAAAGATTTTTATGTCCATTTGAAAAGGACATTTGACAACTGGCTTAAAACATCACAAACCCCAATGACAGTAGACGGTATAATTGACCTGATAATGAGAGACAGACTTTACAGTGTGCTATCTTCTGAGGCCCTGAAAGATATTTTGCTACGAAAACCTACTTCAGCCCAAGAGGTCTTAGACTGTATTGATCAATTTAGAGATGCCACGAAAGGCTCTACACATATTGTAAAGGGAAGTAACAAAGTAACTAGTAACGATATCCCATATGTAGCATTTGGTGCCACTGGTAAATCTAACAGTCGTCGCCCGAATAATATAAACACAGATGGGACACAAGTGATATGCTATAGATGTGGAAAGGGCGGACACATTGCTCGATGGTGTCGGGTAAAGATAAATGAGAATAGAGGTCCAACACAGCAATGACTAAGAGTATTACCAGAAAGGGGGCAACAAGTGGGATTGTTTGCATGTCACACTGATACATATAATTTTTTAGATTATAAAGATAAATCAGTTGGTGGATTGAAAATAGTTGAGGGATTTTTAGGAGATCGAAGGGTATCGGTTCTACGAGATACAGGGGCGAGCATAATTGGGGTCCGAGAAAGTTTGATAGGAGAAAGTCAGAAGATAGATGGGTTTTTCACTTTAAAATTAATAGATGGACAAACTTTTCAGTATCCACTTGCGTGGATAGACATTGATACTCCATTTTTAAAAGGAGTCTTTGTAGCGGCCATGTTTAAGGACCCAATAGCAGATATTATTATTGGAAATGTTGATCAGGCTAAAGCATTTTTATATGGGAATGCTGTTACTAGGGCAATGGCGAAAGCAGAAGACACTAGGGTCAAATCGGAAGATAAGGACAGGATTGGTTTAAGTAAGTGGATGGAATTGGACAGTGATTTTAGAGAGGATCAAAGAAATGATAGTTCTTTAGTTAGATTATGGGAAAAAGCGAAAGCAGGAACGGTCGAAGATAAGAAAAAGGGATTGGTATCATTTATTGTGGAAGAAGGTCTACTTTACAAAGAATTTGAGAGAAAAGATAGCCCTGGGGTAACAGAACGACAACTTGTAATCCCTACGAATAGACGTGAACTAATATTAGAAATAGCACATTCTACACCTTTAGCTGGACATATGTCTATAAATAGAACCAGGTATCGGATATATTCGCATTTCTTTTGGCCTGGGGTAGATAAAGATATAAAAACATACATTAAATGTTGTGACCTTTGTCAAAGAGGTAGACACCCAGGAAAAGCTGGAAAGGTAGAACTAGGGCGCATGAATATTATTTCCACTCCATTTGCTAAAGTTGCTATTGATATCATAGGACCACTCCAAATGACAGATCGGAAGAATAGATTCATTTTAACGTTAGTTGATTTGGCAACAAGATGGCCGGAAGCTGTACCACTACCTAATACAACAACACCAGTAGTAATAGAAGCTCTAAGTGCTATTTTTACTAGAATAGGATTCCCGGAACAGATACTCTCTGATAATGGATCTCAGTTCAGATCCGAATTATACAAAGAAATATGTCAGTTTTTTAAAATAAAGATTGTTAAATCAACACCATTCCACGCCATGTCAAATGGGGGCGTAGAACGCTTTAACGGGACTTTGAAGTGCATGCTGAGAAAGACGGCCGAAGCAGAACCTAAGAACTGGGATAGAGTTATAAATGCACTTCTGTTTGCGTACAGAGAGGTACCAAATGAGTCTACTAACATTTCCCCTTATGAAATGTTGTATGGAAGGAAAGTCAGGGGGCCTATGTCAATTCTAAAAGATCTTTTTACTAATCAACAGGTAGAACCAGAAATAAAGAATGTGTTTGACTATTTATTAGACCTAAAAAGTAGGCTGGCTGTGGCTTGTCAAATAGCTCAGAAAAATAGCTCAAAATGTAAGGAAAGTTATAAAAGGTATTATGATAGAAATAGCAAAGAAAAAGATATTCAAACAGGTGATTCTGTGCTATTACTGAAACCACAGAGACAGAATAAGTTAGCCTTGCACTGGGAGGGGCCCTATAAAGTAGAAAAAAGAATTAACAAGTTTAATGTAAAAATAAAGAAAGGTAATCGAGTAAAAATTCTTCATGTTAACAGACTTGTAAAATATCATGAAAAAAACAACACGGAATGTACGGTTAAGGAAAATAGTGATCTACAATTCTGGGGGAACTGCGTCACATGTCTTGTATGGGGGTCAAGGGGAAGAATTATTACATGCGTGCATAGCGTCCCTTGTAACCGACCAGGAAGATAACCAAGAGGATGAAGTTACTGAGTTACCTACTCTTGAGAGTACTAATTCCAGGGAACATATTAATATCAATACTGAATTAACCGAATCCCAAAGAGAACAGATTCAGACGCTAGTTGAGAAGTATAAAGATATAATTACTGATATACCGGGTAAAGCGAAGGTTAAAGCATTCAACATTGAGCTCACAACAGAAAAGCCTATTACACTGAGGCCATACGCAGTTCCTATTCATATGAGAGATGTCTTAGACCAGGAGATAGAGAACATGATTCAAATGGACATTATTGAAGAGTCTCAATCGCCCTATGCATTTCCTGTTGTTTTGGTTAAGAAAAAAGATTCAACAGTACGTACTTGCATAGATTTTCGGAAGTTAAACGCGGTTACCAAATTTGACGCGGAGGCTATGACCAAGAAGATCTTTTCTTACCACTTAATAGTGCCAAATTTTTTACAAAGATAGATCTAACAAAAGGCTTCTGGCAAATACCAATAGAAGAGAATAGTAGGAAGTACACTGCATTCAGGGTACCAAGTGGTCACTTTCAATTTAAATATCTACCGTTTGGTCTGCTTAATTCTCCCTAGTTTTTTTTAATCGCACTGTTAGGACCATTCTTAAAGGACTGGAAAATGTTGTGTTTTATTTTGATGACATTTGTGTATTCGGGCATGATTGGTCATCACACTTAATAGCACTAGAGAAAGTGTTGTCCAGGCTAAAAGAATATGGGTTTACTATCAAGCCGAGCAAACTCGAAATCGCGTATCATAAAATAACTTTCTTGGGTAATATTGTAGGTGAAGGAAACATATACCCAGAACCCAATAACAGAGACAAGGTATTGAATATAAAAGCACCAAAAACGAAAAAAGAGGTTCGATGTTTGCTAGGTATTGCTAATTTTTATAGCAGATTTATTCCAGCGTTCGCGGAAATAGTATTTCCAATTACTGGATTGTTAAAAAAAGGGACACCGACGAGGGTCAATTGGACTCCAGAATGTGACCGGGCATTAAGAAAAATTCAAATGTGCATGACACGGGATCCTATACTGAAATTACCAGACGTTAATAGACCATTTATTGTGCAAACAGACGCGTCGGACATAGCCATATCATGTTGTCTTTTGCAGGAAGTAGAAGGAATATTCCATCCTGTAAAGTTCTTAAGCAGAAAACTGTTGCCCAGAGAACAACGGTATTCAGTGATTGAGAGAGAAAGCCTTGCCATTGTTTGGGGGGTGCAACGCTTGTCCAGATATTTATATGGCGCTAAATTCACAATTCAGTGTGACCATAGACCACTGGCCTTTTTGAAGAGCGCAACATATGGGAATAATAGAATTTGTCGTTGGGCTCTACTATTACAATCATTTAACTTTGATGTAGAACATCTAAAGGGCAAACTAAATGTAATTGCTGACTTTCTATCTAGACTAACAGAATAGACCAACATAACATTGATTACAGATAACTGAAATTTAATATTTATTCATTTCAAAGTTATTTGTTTGCTAGGATTGGGGATATGTAATTAAACGCCTTTTACAAAAGGTAGAATATATGTTTGCACACTAATTTTTGTTTACATGTTGATATATATATATAAGTATAATGATAATTGCTTAGTATGTTGTATATAACATTTAAATATGCTTGTTCACTGACTATTTGTTTTTGTTTACATGCTGATATATATATATATACATATAATTATTATTGCCTAGCAGGTTGTGTGTGTGACATTTCATGTGGATACATCGTTTTTTTGGTGTATTTTTGTTTACAAACTGTAGGCTATGTTTTAGTACCAAGATTACTTTTGTTGGCATGTTGATATATTGAACCCAGAAACAGACAAAAATTAGAGGGGGGAGAAATGTCAGGACTGAGTTCTGGTCAGCCTGGGTCTCCTGTTTACTGTAGAGGAGAAGGGGGGCAATTCAGGTTGTTGACTTCAAAACTGTTATTGTTTTGGGTTGTTTTGATTTGGTGAGATGTTTTTGTTGAAAATAATGTAACTCATAATAAGGCAGTGTGGTTTTGTTGCTAGTCCAGGACAGTTGGACTTTAGGATATAGATATAGTCGAAGTGTAGACTCTAATTATTTCTCTGTGTTGTCACTATTCAGTCTATGGAATATTAAGCTGATATATTTTTAATTGATACTGGATATTTCAAATGTCTGAACTGATTCTGTATTATAGTACAGATAATGTAATAAACATGTTATATGTCTGTGAGTTGGCATTCTGAATATTTGTTCTATCGTTGTATGTGTCGTTGTGGTATTGCCCAGGATTTGGGTACATTTAGTAATACACATACGTATATTAGAGAAGAAATGAGTCTTGACACTCATTTCATCGTAGATCTAAGATGAACCACGCAGTAGTTTCCAGATCAGGCAGGTTCTCCGTATAGTTTTTCTTCTATAGGAGGGTTTAAGGGCCAGAGTCTTGTTCGGCTCCTTGCTATAGTATGCAGCTTTGAAGGACATGGTCAACATTCTATGGTGATACAAGGGCAGGTTTCGCTCGTTCTGACTTAAAGCATCCGAAACATATGTTGTCTCATTATGCTGTGTCCAGTTCTAAGTCGTCATTATTTGTACCTTTGGGGTTAAGGGTTAAAGTTTTTATACCGGTAGAAATCTCAGCACGAATGCTTTCTAGTACCGTAGCTTTGCTAGGACTAATATGTACAAATGCTCCTTCTTCCGTAGTTCTATTAGAGCATAAAATGGGTTACCTGATTCAGCCCGTTAAACCCATGACCTGGCAGAGTAAGTTTAAGTCATTGATTAATGTGCATGACAAGATTGCCCTAGTCATTTGTAGTCAATTGTAGTCAAACTGAATTTTCATTTGATTGGATCAATACAAATTATCTTATCTTATCTATGCGCGTAGGACATAATCATCTTCTTTTTTGAAATAACGTCCGTATCTTATAAAATGAGATTTGTTTCCATGGTGATATTTTTTTCCATTCACAGACGTGCGATTTAGTTTACAGTTATAGTTATAGTTATAATTAGGGCTTTTAGAAATTATCAGATATAGTAAAGAGTTTTATTTTATGCAAACTTTACTTTTTCAAGCTTGCGACCCAATTGTAACAGTTTTAGACGTTCCCGTGCAGGTCTGTTCTTAAAAGGGTTTAGCTTTTGTTTAGGTGTAAGACACTCAGTGAACTCAACAATTTAAAATTTAAAGCATCATTTCAACAGTATTAGTCATTGTATACTACATTATTTATAGGTATATCTATTAAATAAAAATAATGAAAATACACATTGTTTTCCGAATCATGCTATAATATTAAGATAACTAGAATAAAACTATTGTTATAACCCTTCCATGCACACGCCATTCAAGATGGTGCAGAAAGTGTGCACACTGTTAGTGACCAGACGGAGAAGGGTGTTGACAGGAGAAGAACGCGAACAAATGTCGCCCAAGTCTAGAGCCGAGATGAAGAGACTGTGCTAAAGATGTTGTTTGATGTAATTGTGATGTCCCGTGAATAAACATCGTTGCTTTGTTGAGTTGCCTCCCGTAAGTTATTACACTATAATTATGAAATAATTAGAAATTATTTAACAAAATTATTTGCATTAAAAATACATATTATTTGTAATTTTTATCTTCACGTTTGATAAAAATGTGAATAGGATTTCGTGTGTATATATTCTAAATACGGATTGAAAAAAACAACATGTAGTGACAATATTGTTTATTAGTTTTATTTTGCTTCCAACACGCTATTGTAGTTAACTACTATCGATGACTGTTATACTATACAGTTTTATTTTATTAAAATCAAATACATAATTACCAAGTTAACTCAAATAAAATCAGACAGACTTTCAGTGATGAGAAAAAGCCAACAGAAATAAACTCAATCAAACACTATTCTATGTTCCAAACCATTTTTTTAAAAATTCCCTTCACTGTAAAGTCTTCTGCAGAAATTTAAACTAGAACAAATGTCACATGGTAAGTTGTTTTTTTTTTTTTTTTTTTTTTTTTTGCAAGACGAACACGGAAAGTTTTTTTAATGTTACGTCAAGCCCATAGGAAATGTGATAAGATCACATTTATTAAGAATACGAAAGAGCTACTTCTTTTACACTGCCCTGAAAGCGCAAAGATTTCTAGACACACTGGGTACTTTTTTTCTTCTGTGACGTTACAGTTCTGTTTGATAGGAATATCATCACAAAGAAATAGTGAATAAAATGCTGGAAACTTGAGGTTTTCTTTACCAACAATATTAGCACAGACTAGCTCAATAAAAGACTCGTCTTCAAAGAGAGAGGCTACGCCATCCTTTCTAATAAATGTAAAATCAAATGTGGCCACTCTTGCTTGCTTCTTCAACTGAGCCATGTGTCCCTCTTTTGCTAACACACTGGACCTAAATGACTTTAAAATGGTAATGACTTTAGCAAGGCGCGATAGGTGATCCAATATTTCTGCCTCATACCAAATATTAATAAAGGTGTCCGAGTATACGAGAAGTTGCGTGGCGTAATAAACTTGTTGAGAACGTTTATCATATAACAATTCGGAAACTGGCCATCGGTTTTTGACGTTGTAACCAGAGTACTGGTTCAAATAGCACTCCAAGAAGTTGGGTAGTTTATTTAGAAAATTATTTCCTATTGACCTTCCGTCGTGCGGTATAGCAAGCTGAAGAATGTACATATTTTGACAACGACTTGAGGAAATTTTCTCAAAAGATTCCAAGCATGAGACTATATAACAAATTGAGCCATTTCTTTCACTGTTTTTTACTATTGGACAATGTATTTCTTCCCACGGCAGAGGTTTCCTCGGCTTATTTTCTTGGGCGAGGAATTTCACTTTATCGTCTTCTAAAGTTGTGCCAGTACTGGCAATTCGTGTCTTTTTTCGTCTATATCCTCCACAGAGCTACTATTTTGATAACTCCAGTCACACAAGCTACACAAACTTTCGAAACCACACAACAGAGGTGTCATAAATTTAGAAGTGTTCTTTTGAACCATTCTGAAACCTTGCAAAAGTTCTATGTCGTTAATACATAGTGTGTTTTTGGAAGAATCTGTCAGTGGTAGAGGTGCCAAAGAATAGGACACGTTTTTGGATAAAGATTCAAATGATAAAAATCCCTGTTTATCTAGTTCAATTGCTTCCATGTAGATATTCCAGAATAAGATATTCTTTCCAGGTAGTTTATTACATACATATATACTAGCATTCTTAAATGAAAATCCAGAATCTAAGTCTGTAAGCGGCTTATTTCCAAAAAGCCAAGTGTCCAGGCCGTGACCATTAGAGACCTTTTGTAAAGTGGCAGAAACAGGGATAGAACTTTGATCCTTTTGATCATCCCTAGGATGTAGTTGTTCATCAGCATTGGGAGGACATGTGGATATAAGTAAATATCTACTACGCTCACACTCTTCTATTCGTTCAACGAAATGCTGAAACTCCACTTGAGATTTTCTAACTAGTGAAGGACACGCTTCTCGGAAATCCTTGCAACAAGTTCCGTGAATCTTGCAGTTTGTCTGGCAGGAACACGTGGTGTATTTGCCACAATTATTGTGACAAGTTCCCTTTGGTACGTTGCCTGTAAGATCTTTCCCTGTGCGTTCCTCGTAGCGAGAGTCAGGTTCTGAATTTACAGACAAAAGTCTGAATGTTAGCAAAAGTAAGGTCCACATGTTAGCTGTTATACTTTTCACAGTATCCTGTTTATATTATAGATCTAGATATATTTTTATGAAAGAGCATAATCCGCTAGGTAGAAAGAGAAACGCAACATCTAGTGAATTGCTTTTATGAAATAAAAGGGCAATGTAAAAGTTGTCTCCCCTAAAAATCAATGAATATAATCAGTTCTGTCTACCTGCCTGTTAACTGTTGAAGTCTCTGGCGAATGCCTTTGTAATTATATTTAATGAAGAAATATTATATTTTAATGAAGTTTTTTGGTCACTAATATGTCATTAGATAAAACAAATGTAATTGAAAAGCAACAAACTTTGGTAGTAAAAAAAAATTGAAAACGAGTCAGTTTCAGAAGCGTAACGAGCATGATTGGCGCCCAGTGTATGTTCTTTTTTTTGAACTCCCTTTCCCGCCTTTCCAGAAGCTACAATAAAAGGTATAACATATCATCATCTTTCCTTTGAGTTCCTCATGGAACATTAGGCATCAGTAAAAACACGCCACTCTTCACGGTCTCTTGCTTAGTTTTTTTATGGCTTCCCAGCTCTTTCTGGTCCTCCTCCTGTAGTATACTGCGTCGCCATGTTCTTTTTGGTCTTTCTCTACCTTGTTCCCTGGGGGTTCCACTCTAAGGATTGCCTAGCTCTGTTGTTGGTATTTTTTCTAAGGGTTGGACCAATCCATCATCACTTCCTCTCTAAGATCAGCACTTCTATATTTTTCTGTCCACTCATCTCCCAAAGTTTGGTGTTTTCTACTTTGTCATACCAGTGTATTTTTAGGATATTTCTCAGGCATCTGTTGATAAAGGTCTGTACTGAGACGCCATGCGACGCCCAACTAGCATATACTCAAGCTTAGTATATAGAAGTCCAACACTGGCATCCTATAAACGAAATAAACACGAAACTTATCTTCTACTCTAAAACTAGAAATTATAACAACCTCATACAATAAGAGATATCACAAACGAATAACTCACCCTAAACAGGGGTCCAAAAATCCTACTGAATAATAAGTCCAAGAAACTAGTGCAGACTATAGATATAGGCCTAATAACCTTTTAACGGACCAACACACCGTCCGTTCCAACCAACTTCAGAGGGTGAACTGCCTCATGACAAAGAATGACCACTAGATGGCACCGGACTGTGTGACGTAGCAAAAAACAATTCCAAACAAAACTGCAAGCCACTCTCGCCCCGTACAAGTTGTACGAGTAGAGGAACACAAACTAACAACGCAAAAGACACTCCGCGACACACACCAAACAAAAACTTTCTATCATAATAGAAAACTTAAAATTTATTTTAAAAACAGAAGAAGTAAGATAATGTGATGGTATCCTTAAATAACAACACTTAACAATAATCCTATAATGTGACCAATTAGGCCTACCTTGCCTTTCCTTGCAAAGTAAGGGTAAGATTTATGTTCTCTAAATGTTGGTATAGTAAAGTTTTCCCTTTCAGAACTTGTGGTCTATAGGGCAGATGGTGTAAATATGTGGCATACGGTGAACGAGGGTGTCGTTTGGCCAGCACAACAACAAACCGCCTTTACTTTTTCCTCAACCCATTAGAGCTGGGTGGACTCAGAGGCGATTTGAATCCTGGTCGCCGGTTCGGTAGCCAAGCGCTTTGCCACTCAGACACCGCGCCTCCCCTATTTCAATAAGAATTTTTATATTAGTTTTCTCAAAGCATTCACTAACATTTTCTCTATGTACTCCATGCTTTTGTCCTTTGGGTGACATTAATCAAAAAAGTTTCTATGTAGTGCCTTTAGACTAGCAGACGATCTCTAGGGCAGATGATGTGAAGGTCATCCGTTTCTTTGGTCAACGATGAATGAGCAGGATGTCACGTGGCCAGCGACCAACCGCCTTTATCTTTCCCCAACTAATGTCAGGTACCCATCAGAGTTGGGTGAATTCATGGGCGCCCTAAAAATCCCGATATTCAAAACCCTAGTCTTCACCAAGATGTGAACCCAGGACCCCAGGCTCATAAGCCAAGCGCTTAACCACTCAGCCACCGCGCCCCCTTAGGGCCCATAGTGGAAACATATTTTATTCAAAAGTTCCATGCATCTCCCTCTTGCCGTCGTCGCCCAATCGACCGAATTAAAAATGTAAACCTATGTACCTATGTTGCTTTATTCTATCGTACTGAGGCCCGCTGTGAGCAGCATTTTGAAGAAGTAGATAATGATATACAATAATACAAATGTTTGCAAGCGACTGCTCGAGCTTTGGCTGCTTTCTAAAAAAGATTCCTCTTTTTGGCTTTGCTGTAAAAAAAGTCCAGTTGTCTTTTACAAGCAAGTTAATCAATAACATTCCATGCTTGCACGAAACATTTCTGGCAGAGTAGAAGCCAAGAACTCAAAGAGCCTACATACGGCGAGGGAGTCGCATATTGCAAGCACTGCTTTAGGGCCTCCAGTTACCTAAGACCGGCCCTGCTCCTGCTAAATATAAATAGTGATGATTTGCTACTTTTTTTTGCCATATATGTTTGTTTAATGCCAGTTATGTGCATCTGGGCCTCAGTATCAAAGATTTGGATCTGCTGTTAATTCATGAAATCTGATCGGAAATTAATTTTTTTTTTTTTCTAATAGTTTTTTTTTTATTTACAAAGAGGCTTCTCGCTTGGCTCAATACATACACGACTGAAATAAGTGGCTTTAACTAGCACCTCTTTAAGGGCGCTCATTGGAGAGGGCAAAACGTCTTCTGGTCTTTACTCTCAATGTGGCGTCACGTTGATAGTGGCTTCTTTTCCTTACGATTTCTCTCCTTGCTGATGGGGCGCCTATCCCCATACTAATAATTTTGGGGTGTTTTGATGAATTAAATGCCTTTTATAGCGCATCTTTCATTTATGCCCAAAGCTCTCTTAGAAAGGAAGGGGATATCTAGGAGAAGGCTTCCTTGCTGCCTTTTGCCACTAAATAAACATAAATTACCTCAAGTCAAACCACATGCATCCCACATTGCCCCCTCCAATCCCGTTGTAGACTGAGATGAGCTACTGCATAAGTAATCACTAGACTGAGATGAGTTACTGCATAAGTAATCCCTAGACTGGGATGAGTTACTGCATAAGTAATCACTAGACTGGGATGAGTTACTGCATAAGTAATCACTAGACTGGGATGAGCTACTGCATAAGTAATCACTAGACTGGGACGAAGTGAAGGCATATCAGGCCTTATAAATAACAATCTCTCATGGGTAGACCATCTTGGAGCTCTGACAAAGAAAACAGCCCAGCGACTTTTCAGAATAGAAACTCAATAGCTTTCAACTAAATAAGAAGATCCTAAATACTTTTTACAAAATCTGCTAACATACGGAATAACTTGTTGGCAAGGCAACGCTTCATCTAACCCGTTGCGCCGTCTAGAAACCACCATAAAAAGGGCATCAAAAATTACACTCACAACATTACCACATTTAAAGGAACTTTTTGAACAAAAAAGGCTAAGGAAAATCGAAAAACTCTAGAAGACAACGGTAAACCACTGCATCAGAACTATGTCAGGTCGTGGCGATCAAAACAAGAACAGAGCGATACAAAAACTCGTTTGTACCTCATGCATGTGTGCAGTCGCTGAATGAACTCTTATGTTGTGTCTGTTGTATTTATGTGTATGTTTCTGTTGTTTTATCTTTATATGAGAAGAGTCCTTGTAATCACAACAAATTTCCATAAGGATCAATAATTCAGTCTTAGTCTTAATTACTACATAAGTAATCACTAGACTGGGATGAATTACCGCATAAGTAATCGCGAGTTTTGTTTTTAATTCCCATACCCTCAAAAACAATAGACTTTAAAATGACAACACAACTATATAAATGAACGAAGTGTTTATTCTGAACAACGGGATGCAGTCAAAGCCTTCTACCCCTAATTAACTGATTGTTTTTCTTTACATTGATTCTTGTTTTGTCAGCGACAAGGGATTATTATGCAAAATTTCAACTTGATCCGAGATTGGGTGTGGAAGAAAAACGTGTTCAAACTTTTTACCAAACATACAAACATAAAAACAGAGCGAGTCTTTTTTTTTTCCATGACTAAATTTAATTCAACTCTCTCTAGTACAAATTTTGCACACTTTAAATTTCCCACTTGCTATAAATTCTACTAGATCTATTAAATTGCAGTATCGTCCAAATTGATATACTGTGAGCAAACAGCACATACACTTTTTTTGCACCAAATCAAAAAAAATGTGTACCATAGACTACTCTAGTCTGGACATGGAGATTTTTTAGCACTACAATGAATATTGTTTTAGAAAGTTGGATCAAGGCGTTGTTTTGTAAAGTAGTTAAAAGAATTAAAAGTCTTTTTTTTTTTCAACCCTAACCTATGTAACATATAATTTAATTGTTAGATCTTGATCTAGTAAGTGAACATCAAAAATAAGAGTACTCTCGTCTCATTATTATTAGGCCTATTTTGCAATTTTTAGATACATCATCTAGAAAGATCTAAGTAATCAATCTATTAAAATGTACACAAGATGATTTAAATCAACATGAATTATTTCAATCTAATATTTTTGAAACATTATCTCAATGGAAACAAACAGAAAATGGCTTTGTTTCATATATTTGCGTGAATATCTGAGAAATGAATTTGCATTATTTCTAAACTTTGAAAACTAAAGATCATTACTTTTCTAAGACAGAAAAGATTGATTGGGACGACTCCCGTTAGAGCCTGAAAAAAGGGTTTACGTACATAAAAATCTATATAGACATAGGTCTGTGAATCGATCAATCGCGGATAAGAATTTATTTCCGGTTTGCAGTCTAGATATATAGTAGAGTCACTATTGCGGAGCAGGAACAGCTCGTCGAAATTAGTTAAAATCTACTTTATCTACCAGGAATTTAATTTTTTTAAAATTGGGAGGTGTTAAGCCAGTTTTTACCTTTTTAAAGATAGTCACAATTGTGGAACACTATAGATGTCATTTATTTGACCTGCGCAATTAGCTTAATATTTATATAGTGATTTAGATTATCTGAATTTAAATATGAGTTTGTATTAGTAAACATAAATTTAAAAACATTTAGACAATAATATGACATATAATATATAATTTATGATTACCAGACGTCCAGCAAAAAGAGAACAATCATAATATCAAATAATATCATATAGGCCTCTACTCTACTCTACTCTACTATATAAGTATATATACTCTAATATATAAGTCTATGATGTTTACCTTGTCGAAGTATTAAAAGTTGTAGTTTAAACAGCAAATAAAAAGTACGCATGTTGATCTGTCTATATGATGAATACATTATCGTTGCTAATGGTTTGTGATTGCTAGCCCTTATGTTTTTAACCAAATCCTCTTGAACTAAAAGATACCAAAAATGACTCTTACTCTCTGATTGCTACTTCTTTGATTCCTTAAACTTAGATAATGAAACAGTATCTAAAAATTATGTTTTTAATACTGCCTCCCCCTAAAAAAAATAAATAGAAAACAAAGGTCCTTTTTTCTTCTTTGGCAACAGCTACATTCATTGCTAATCAAATCTATGAAAGCGCTTCAGGGACACCCTCAAAGCTTCTCTGGATGCGTTCAGCATAGACCCAGCCACCTGAGAGACAGAGGCACATGACAGAGCATCATGGCGTCCCGCTGTGAAAAGAGAACAACGCTGGCAGAAGAAAAACGTCAGAGAAGAAAAGCAAGGCCAATGACACTTGCTCCAGCTGGAATAACCTGCCCAGTGTGCAGCCGAACATTCCGGGCTCACATAAGTCTCACCAGCCACTTGAGAAGGCATAAAACCCCAGTGCAAAG
The DNA here is from genome assembly GCA_030265305.1 of Biomphalaria pfeifferi. Taxonomy (NCBI): domain Eukaryota; kingdom Metazoa; phylum Mollusca; class Gastropoda; family Planorbidae; genus Biomphalaria; species Biomphalaria pfeifferi. The sequence continues at coordinate 71,794 of JASAOG010000363.1, forward strand.
CCCTCAGCCCCCTGGATGACAAAGTGGTCATCATCGAACCACCATGGACGAACTATAATAGCAAATCTATGACCTTGTTTTGGGATGATATATTAGTAGTTTGTACTATTCTTATTGACGTTCTTTAAGCTCTGGACGTTACTAGGACATGAAAGATAGCACAGCTAAGACGTTATCTTTCCTCATCATGTCACCTACATGACAATCATCGCGTAAACATCCATTTGTCATTTGGCATTAAAAAAAATAGATATGCTAAATAGACGACACGGTGATAACGAAATACACCCCAATCGATTTCAACACATTTACATTTTTTACAGTCAACACCTTTATTGTTTTTTTTATTTCTTAAAAGCCTCTGAGGGCCCGTATTAGTCTGGAGCAAGGCTTCAGTGAACTCCTTCAAGCAAATGGTTCCTACGCTACTGCTGTTATACTATATAATTTTACTGACATGAAAAAATAAAATAAATAACTACTAAGCTATGTTGAAAAAATTTAGGTAAACTTTCTCTGATGAGAGAAAACAGACCAAATATATTTTACTTAAAGCCATATTTTTTTACTGTTCCAAACATTGTTTTGCCACTTCAGAGTGTAGCAGTAACAATAAAAACATAAATAAATACTTGAAAAAGAAACAACTACAAAAGACTTACACCTTTAAACAAATTGTAATTGTATCCATTAATTCGGATGCCATGGAATTACATCTGTAATAGATCTGAACCAACAATAATAAGTCTGTCATTTAAAACATTTTTACCCATTGTTTTTGTTTAGTGCTATTTCATTCTTTTAGTTTTCTCAATGCGCTATGATCTTATCACTGGTCTGGAACAGTTGCAAAAATTGGGGGTGACTGGGGAGAGAGAGAGAGAGTTAGGGATATCTGGGTAGGTTTTTAAATAATTGATTTTTAAAAGCATTTACCAAAAAAAACAAAACAAAAGGGTGAATACACTGAATTCGAATTTGTGTCTCACGCCTCCTCGGGCCGACGTGCTAACCACTCTGCTAGTGAGGAACTTAAGAAAATCGTATAGTTATAAATTGTTTGTTTCAATTAGAGCGGCGACCTCTATAGGGTACTAATTCAGCTTATATCACGAGAAAGACACAAACCTAAAGGCACATTCCTCGTCCCATACGCTAAAACAAATGTGTACAAATGCTTCTTCTTCCCTAATGCTATTCGAGCATGAAATGGGTTGCCTGAGTCAGCCAGGAAAACCAGTGACTTGGCATGATTTAAGTCATTGATGAACATGCATAACTAGATTGACCTAGGAACATGCGTAGGAGGTATTTATCTTCTTTGTTGAAGTAGCGTCTGCATCTTATGTTATAAAAAGATAACATCCCTTGTTTGTGATATCAGACAAAATAATTTAATACCAATAGCTAGCTAACTAATTGGTCATCTTTTCATTATTAATTCTTGTGTTGTGCAAAATATCAATTTGAACCCAGATTTGGTATTGGAGAAATAACGCGTAATAATAATAAATATAGCTTAGATAGAGCGCTACTTTCATGTTTATAGCATACTCAGAGCGTTAAAGTCCATCTCATGTGTGGACCAGTGGGGGGGGGGGGGGAGAGGGATATCTGGGAGAAGGTTTTTCCGTGCTGCCTTTAGGCGCTCAGTAAATACAACTCTGCACACTGCTCAAGTCGGGTGTCGAACCTCGAGCCCCCTTCATAAGTAGCCAAACCAAGCAAAGTTCAAGCGTACTTAGCCTCTCGACGGTGACCAGTCATTTCATGAAGGGGAAGAATTGACGAGGGGATGAAATGACTGGGGAGGAAATGACTTAGGATGAAATGACCGGGAAACCTATCAGACAGGCAGAAAGACATCGAGAGTTGATGTTAGCTTTGTAAACAGTCTTCTACAGAAACACAATGAACATTGTAATGCAAAGTCGATTTCAATTTTTTTTTAAAACTTCTTTCCTAAATTAAATTATAGCCTTTGAATTTGGGATAGATTTAAGTAAAGAGTTTAATTTTTAATCCTTCGTCAAGCTCATATGAAATGAGAAAGAATCACATTTATCAAGACTATGAAAGAAATGCTGTCTCTGAATTGCCCTGAAAACGCAAAGATTTCTAAACACTTATTCGTCTCCGTGTAATTGTGTATTTCGGTAACGTTATAGCTTCGCTTGATAGGAACATTAGCACAAAGAAATAGTCGTAAATAAAATGCTGGAAATTTGAGCTTTTCCTTATCAACAATATTAGCACAGACTAGCTCAAAAAAAGGCTCGTCATCAAAGACCTTTTTTACGCCATCCTTTCTAAGACGGCTATTACGAAATGTGGCCACTCTTGCTTGCTCCTTCAACAGGGCCATGCGTCTCTCTTTTGTTAACACATTGGACCTAAAGGACTTTAAAACGGTAATGACTTCAGAAAGGCGCGATAGATGATCCAATATTTCTGCCTCATACCAAATATTAATAAAGGTGTCCGAGTATACCAGAAGTTGCGTGGCGTAATAAACTTGTTGAGAACGTTTATCATATAACAATTCGGAAACTGGCCATCGGTTTTTGACGTGGTACCCAGAGTACTGGTTCAAACAGCACTCCAGGAAATAGGGTAATTTATTTAGAAAATTATTTCCTATTGACCTTCCGTCATGCGGTATAGCAAGCTGAAGAATGTACATATTTTGACAACGACTTGAGGAAATTTTCTCAAAAGATTCCAAGCATGAGACTATATAACAAATTGAGCCATTTTGTTCAATGCTATTCACTATGGGACAATGTATTTCTTGCCATGGGAGAGGTCTTTGACCCCCATATTCTTGGGCGAAGAATTTCACTTTATCGTATTCTAAAGATGCAATCACAGGAAAAGTGTATCTACCTACATCTTTTTTCACATTTCTACTTTGTTGAGAACTCCTGTCACAAGAATGACACAAACTCTCGAATCCGCGCAAAAGGGAAGTCTTCAATTTAGAAGAGTTCTTTATTTCCACTATCGTAAAATCTGGCAAAATTTCAAAGTCGTAAATACATAGCGTGTTTTTGGATGAATCTGTCAGTGGTAGAGGTGGAAAAGGATTGGACACGATTCTGGTTAAAGATTCGAACGCTAATATTCCTTGTTCGTCTAGTTCAATTGTTTCCATGTAAATATCCCAGAACAAGAAATTCTTTCCCGAGAATTTATTACATAGATATATAGTTGCATTCTTAAATGTGAATCCAGAATCTAAGTCTGTAAGCGGCGTATTTCCAAAAAGATGAGCCTCCAGGCCGTGACCATTATTGACCTTTTGCAAAGTGGCAGAAACAGGGATAGAACTTTGATCCGTTTGATCCTCCCTAGGATGTAGTTGTTCATCAGCATTGGGAGGACATGTGGATATAAGTAAATATCTACTACGCTCACACTCTTCTATTCGTTCAACGAAATACTGAAACTCCACTTGAGACTTTCTAACTAGTGAAGGACACGCTTCTCGGAAATCTTTGCAACAAGTTCCATGAATCCTGCAGTTTGTCTGGCAGGAACACGTGGTGTAGTTGCCACAATTATTGTGACAAGTTCCCTTTGGTACGTTGCCTGTAAGATCTTTCCCTGTGCGTTCCTCGTAGCGAGTTTCAGGTTCTGAATTTACAGACAAAAGTCTGAATGTTAGCAAAAGTAAGGTCCACATGTTAGCTGTTATACTTTTCACAGTATTACTTTTAGATTATAGATCTAGATATATATTTTATGAAAGACCACAGCCAGCAAGCGCAGTGCAGCTTGTGAACTGATCTGAAAAATTCAGAGCATTATGTCGTTCATAGAAATTAATGAATAGAGCCGATCCTGCACAAGGTCTCGTTGTGGATGTCCCTGGTGTATGCGTTTTTTAATTATATTTATAATAGAAATATTATATTTTAATGAAGTTTCTTTGTCATTAAAATGTTGTTAAATAAAATAATTAAAAAGCAAACGTACCTAAAATAAGATTACAAAGAGAGTTTGTGTTATCACGTAAACTCAGAGGCGGGCCCATATATTTACTTTGGTGTTATGAAAAAAATATTAACGATAATTAGATTTTAAAACTTTTTATATAGAAAATTAAATGTATTGTAACATAGAAGTAGGATTCTAAACAAATATATAGAGTTTAAATTTAAAAAAAAAAAAAAAAAAGATTTTTGATAATGTGTGTTTGTGACGTTCTTGTAAAAAAATTAATAATAATATATATATTAGAGCTATTTCAATTAGTTGTTTGGTGTTATTAGAGTTTTTATTAAAAATTCGCAACAATTAAATTTTCTAAAAGAGTGGTATGAAAATTAAAGTAATATTGGTCAATTTCTTTTTCAAAACAAAAAAAAAAAAACATTGTTTACCAATAAAAAGTTTTTGTGATGTTTAAGAAAATGAAAACTAAATTAAGTTAAAAAATTATGTAATCATCAATCGTATGAAGTAAATTACTTTTTCATTATAAAATCCTGAATTTATTTTTGTAAAATAAGTCATTTGAGATAAATGTGTTATAAGTTAAAAGTCCGGAATAATTTTGATATCGATAATTAAGTTATAGTGACATATAGTCCAAAAAATATTGAATATTATGTGATTTCAAACAATCATTTGACGTAACTTTTTTTTAAAAAAAAATATCCGGAACAACTTTATAGATAATGAAAATATCAGTATATACATTTTCATTTAGCGTTTATATGCTTTTTATTTTAAAAATTAAAAAATTATTGATCATGAGTTTTTGCAACGTTTAAGCAAGACAATGTAATATAGTATAAGTTAGAAGAGCAATATCAAACATTCGTTGGCATTGATTGGTTTTTCAAAAAAACATCCGGAACAACCTATTATAGATACGTAAAACTATTGCGATGTTTTGGAAGGAAAATTACAATTTAACTCAAATCTCCAATAGCTTCTAGGTTGTTTTTTTTTTTAAAAATCTAAACGTGACGGACAGACTGATAAAACGCACAAAAGTAAGCGGCTTTTATCATGATGGGGGCGCTAAGCAAAAAAAAAAAATGAATTCTGATTATTTAAAACTTTTTCAAGGAACTAATTTAGTACCATGTTTTCCCGCGGCCGTCACGCTACTGCACGAAAGTCGCAACATAAATAGTCCATTTTTTTAAACTTTTGCGTGACATTTTCATGAAAAGTGCATTCTTAACCTTTAAAAGTTTTCTTTTAATTTTAGCAGCTAGGGGACCAGAAAAAAAACAACACAATTAACTATATTAATATTTGTTGTGAACATTTCTTATACATTTTGTAAATATATTTGACTAAGTGATACTGAAAATGCACACAAATTAATATCTATTTTTTGTTAACAAATTGTAAACATAATCTCCCTTACAATTATGTATTGTTTTAGAAATGTTGTATTTGTTATGAAAAAAAAACGGTTGCATATTTAATTTTATAAACTAAACGGTTTTCAAAAGGAAACACACAAGAACACTAAAAGTAGCCGTTACAGCTAAACTTGCAAGCTACAACCCATGATGAAATTACATATTTTCTTTCTATTCTAGTATTTGAGATCTGAGTTTGACAGACGGACATTTTGCACAAACCTATTAGCGGCTTTTTCCATTACGGGGGCCGCTAAAAACACTTTAACGAAAAATGAAACTCAAAACCTTTAAGTCCGAAATCCAGCACTTTAAGCTTGATCAACACGCTCTGATAATTTCATTAACATTTCTACATTTCACCAGTAAAGTGTTTAAAATTGTGTAATTTAATTAGTGTAAAGTACTCCTCAACGCCACTTAGCATTCTCAATGCGTTTTGGTCTCAATCCCAAAATGCTATATAACATACTCAGCGCGCTCTGGTCAAATCACGGTTATCAATCTGTGGGATAAAGTATATCTGAGAGAGAATTACGTTCTGCCTTTATGTTGCTTAGCAGTAACAACTTGAATTATTATTTTTGGATTTGATCTTGAATACCCAGAATGGCTGCCTGGTCGTGCGGTTTGCGCGCTGGACTTTCGTTCAGACTTATAGATGGTCCCGGGTTTAAACCAGCCCGCTCCCATCCCCCGTCGTCCTGCGGGAGGTTTGGACTAGGAAGCAATTATTATCAACTCTGAAGGAACATCCGAAACATGTAAAACATTTTACAAACAAACATTTTTACCCTGAAAGTGGGAATCGGTTATTGCCACTCAGTACTTATTATTATTATTATAGCTTTCATATAGCGCTACTTTCATGCTTATAGCATGCTCAGAGCGCTTATTTCATTTGTGGACCAGTGGGGTGGGGGAGGGGGTATCTAGGAGTTTGTTTTCCGTGCTGCCTTTAGGCGCTCAGTAAACACAAATCTGCCCTAGTCGGGTGTCGAACTTCGAGCCCCCTTCTAAGTAGCCAAGCCAAGTTCAAGCGTACTTGGACTCTCGACCACGCTTTCTTATCAGAAGGAAATTTATGTGAGTAAGAGAGAAAGAGAGAAAGAGAGAGCGAGAGGAGAAAGAGAAGCGAAATAAAAAAAGAAAGATGAGAGAGAGAGAGAGACCTGCATGTTTTTCCTAAGTCAAAGTTCTCGTACAAGTCATTTTTGATTTTCTTCACGTCAGTTCACAAGTAGCTTAAAATGAAATGCAAAACAAAACGCACATTTTCAGGGGCGTATTAGCATAGCTGAGCCCGAACACGATACTTTAATGGCGTTGGTATCTGAGCTGGATGTCGCGAAATGTGTAGATCACAACTTGGACTGCTTAACCACTTGAAATACTGTACTACTCCTAATCTTCGGACTTGAAGATGAAAGGCTTATATCAATGTATTCTGCCTGTCTGGTTTTTTTTTAACACTATATTTTTCTCACTTACCATTCTGGTATCAAATGAACACTTTATTACCCATTGGTCCATACCAAACATAAATCAATCAAATAATTAACCAATCGGTTATTTAATAGTGGTAATTAATTTTTTTTTTTTTTTTTTTTTTTTGAAGGAAACCAGATTACAGATGTGTGCCATACTTAACAGTGGTTGAAAAAACGAAGAAATGCAACAGCGATTGGTGATTTCATATGCGCAACCTGTGACCGCAGCTGTGCATCAAGGAATGGCCTCTTTAGTCACACAGGAAGTTGCAAAGGAGACGCAGTATGGCATAGATTTAAAAAAAATAAATCTTACAGATATATGGCTGAAAATTGGAAGTTGTTCGGCTTAGATAAACTTTGTTTTTTTCCTTAAGTATTTTTGATGACAAAGCTTATATCAACTTCTCTGTCGGTCTAGTAAAAAGTTTGCAAACGTTATTTCTCTCACGCTCAAACTTGGATCAAATTGAAATTTTGCACAATTATTTCTTGTTCCTGACATAATGAGAATCAATAAAAAAATAATTAGATAATATACATTTTTTTTCGAAACGTTTTTTTTTTAAAATGAGGCTTTGAATAAGAGATTGGCCTATACATAACAATTAGATCAATTAGATAATCATTATATGAGATCAGTTAGGCCAGGTTCTAATCTAGCTTCACTTTCACTTTGACCTATCCCTTGGTCTGCTGCACCGTTGGGGCTTGTGACCTTGTATTAGGATAGGTCATAAGACCAGTGACTTCTGCTGTAATGGCTATTTAGTCCAGTGGTACTTTGTGGTCCCAAATTATATTATCTAGGCTATTCACTATAACCTCTAGATGTACAAAACTACTGAGACAGACAAGTAATAAGTCTCTGAGAGTTCAGTGGCAACAAAATAAAAAAAAGAGTTTATTTAGAAGAAAAAAAAAAGATCATGGAGAGCAATTGTCTGAGTGGAGATTCACCAAAGAAAATGAAATAATGAAACAAATCAAAGTAGTAAGACAGGTCCAGTTCTAAATAATTAAAGAACCACCATCGCAGAGGCACAATAATGTCTTATGTCAAGTATTTAGTTAAAAATTATAGAGATTTAGTTCAAAGTACACTGGTCAGCTCAAGACTCAAGAGAGAGTGGCAATTGCAAATAGTTAACAGGGACTTACATCAAGTACTAAAGGGGACTAACTCTTATTGAAAATAAAAGTAGCTATCCCTATTGTCCCTCTTGTCACAGGGCACCACACAAGATCTATCAACCTTCCTTCTAAATTCTTCTCTGTCATTTTCCTTTGATAGAATTTCATTCTGATTTTCTTTCTGAAAATATTGAAACCTGCCTGGGTGGACCACTTCGGGGGCCGATTTTGAGTTTGTGTTTCCACACAGACTATCTTTGTAACCTTGTTATGTTTATACTTTTAAGTAACATCTCTGGCATTACGACATTGTTTGAGAGTTTGAATATTATTAATAGGGGGATGCTATGCAAAATTAAAACATTTGAAATGCATTGTCTGACCAACACAATTTTATCGTAACATCATACCGTGTTATCTGGCTCTAACATATCCTGACATTTTACTGCATATTATTTTGTATTTACATCTGAAATTTTTGTAAGTATAGGGCTTTCTTTAATAATAATACTTCTTCTCTTCAAGTCCGAATATTAGAGAACAGTACAGTATTTCACGTGGGTGCTCAATGACCTTAGTCCAAGAGTCCCACCTATAAGGAACTGAAATACACATATGTACACATTGTGCAACACAAGCTTTTACATGATGTGACATACACTTGGCATTACATACGCATTCCTACCAAGATTTCATAAAATGATATTTCGATTTCTGGGCGACTGGTGGAATTAACATGCTCGAACGAGTGTCACTGACAACAACGTCGTCGTCAACTTCTATCGGAACCAGGCCTCTGCAGCTTCGGCAGTGTGGGTAGAAGTTTCTCTGACAGGATAAAACTATATCACTGTGACAGGTTGGGGAAAGTGTCGTGTGTTTGGCGCGTTTAATGTCTAGGGGATAATTATTTTTGAAACTATCACACACCAACCCGTCAGCATATAAATCGGGAACAGACACGCAACGAAACAAGCAATGAAAGAAAGATACAAAGTTAAAATGAAGAATAATTATTTACATAAATATTTACATAGAAGAATAAAAAGGGGGAGGGTTTGTATCTATCTCTAATCAATACTATGTTTAATCATCACTCTTGCACTTAATAAGAGAGTATGTCACTTTGTCCTCTGACTTAGCTGGTTGTCCTGTTGATGTCGCAGCTGGTTCTGCAGCTGAAGGTGGCGCTCTAGCGGGTAGAGGGACGCCGGTGATACAGTTCTTGTGGAGTCTCAATCCAAAGTTCTGATATCTGTAGTGGGCACAGTAGGGCGGGTGGCCGGCTACCGTGGGCACAAGGGTACTGCGGTGAGAGCTGATTTGCCGTGGGCAGCGTAGTTGACAGGATAAGTCCAGTGAGGTGCAGAGGGTTTGGCGTAGCTATGACGTCTCGCACAGATCTGGGTCTATAGGGACGTCGCACCTAATAAGTTGACAGGTGGGCTGTCGAATAGGCGGGCAAATAGATCCGATAGCGCCGAGTAGTAGAGTTGAGTAGATCCACTGTCAGAACTGAGTTCTGGTCAGCCTGGTTCTCCTGTTTACTGTAGAGGAGAAGGGGGGCAATTCAGGTTGTTGACTTCAAAACTGTTATTGTTTTGGGTTGTTTTTACTTGGTGAGATGTTTTTGTTGAAAATAATGTAACTCATAATAAGGCAGTGTGGTTTTGTTCCTAGTCCAGGACAGTTGGACTTTAGGATATAGATATAGTCGAAGTGTAGACTCTAATTATTTCTCTGTGTTGTCACTATTCAGTCTATGGAATATTAAGCTGATATATTTTTAATTGATACTGGATATTTCAAATGTCTGAACTGATTCTGTATTATAGTACAGATAGTGTAATAAACATGTTATATTGGCATTCTGGATATTTGTTCTATCGTTGTATGTGTCGTTGTGGTATTGCCCAGGACTTGGGTACATTTAGTAATACACATACGTATATTAGAGAAGAAATGAGTCTTGACATCCACGTAGGCAGTAGATGATACTCAATAGCAAGTGGCAAGTGATCCGATGAATAGGCAGATAATGCCAAATGAATAGGCAGGTAAATAGGCAGACACCTGAGGGAGGCTGCGGATAAATAAAGACAAGTTAGGGCATGTCTCTCATGCCTCTTATCGATGCTCTCGACTGAGGTGCATTCGTCAGATTGGTAAAATTGCTTTTGAGTACAATGAGGAGATGGTGATAATGGGATTTGGAAAACAGACGGCAGATAATAGCAATATAAAAATGTACATAAAAGGGGGAAATAATAATCTCAAATAAACAACACAAGTGGGAAGAGAGAAGGGGGGGGGGGGAAATGGGCAATGGTCAGCGACCACGACGGTTTGTTAACATACGACCGTCGGCTGAGAACAATGGAACGCGCTTGAATGGAGAGGGTGTCCGATCAAGGGGCGCAACTCTCGTCAAAGTAGAATGACTAAAGGGGAGATAATTCATATCTCTTCTCTAAGCGCAGTATTAGTGCGATAGTAAAATTATCAAGGCGGTCAGCCGAGATAAAGGAAATAAAATAAGATATACATGGTTGCGTCAACGATCAATTGAGCAGCGTAACATTAATAGATTAATGCAATTGTTACGTGCGCATCTTAGTGTAAATGTGAAATGGTGCGAATGCGTGTTGAAAGTGGGAAAAAAACCAAAATGGAGGAATATGAACAAGAAAGTAATTTGAGTGTTAATAGAGATTGAAGTATTTATAAACTGTGATTTGTCGTTTTCATGTCTAAGTCTCATCCAATATGAAGACGTAACAGCAATACATAAATAAATACATATGCCATGTTTATGTTTTCTACTTACGACAGTGAGAAATACACAATGCACTAATTAAATGTAAACGAAATAATAAAATACACATGATAATATCCAGTGAGAAATGTGCACAAAGTAATTAAGATGGAACTTGTGATTAAGTTCGGCTTACCACCAGGTATTCCTCTAGGAGTAAAAATAAATGAAGTAGTCCAGACTAGACTGTTCAACGAGAATGAGAAGATGAGAGGGTCTGGCTCGATTTAATTTACCTTATAAAGGCCTGGGTGAGACGGGCGGAAACAGGAAATGTCCTAGGCTAAGAATTATCTTACACGTGGGTGAATTTGACTCGAGGTGGGAGTCGCACCTAGAAAGGTCAATAGGCGTGTTGGTCCGAGTGGTCTCTTAGATCAAAGAGAGACGTGGGAGAGGGGGGGAGAAAGAAAGATTGACTCGCATTCCACCCAAGGTGGTGTCAACTGCGGCTGTCAGACATCCGGAGGGTAAGACAAAAGAGATTGTGTTTTTATCTTCACCCCGGTCAAGGGAAGACAAGTGAAAAGCCGCCAAGGTGGTGGACCAAGTCTAACCTTAAGAGGGAAAGGTGGGGCGGGGGAAGAAATTGGGGATCGAACGGGGAAATAAGTAAAATAAATAAATAATAGTAAAATAATAACTAATGCTGTGATAAAATTGATGACTCTGACAGCAAGCTTTTGTCTTGTCACAATCACGAACTGAAATAACACGCGGGTCATAGGGTGGAAAGCACTGATTTACAAGCTGCATATTCTGTTCTAGACATTTCAGCTCTCTGCCTTTGATAGGTACTGATTTTAAAAGAAAATTTAAAAAATCATAACAATGATGATATAAACTGAAATTTAATTTATTCACTGCAACCATTACATATCATGGGGCTGTCATTTCCCATTTCAGCGTCTGAAATTGTCATGTAGAGTTGTGCATCGCACTTGAAACTCTAAGGCCAGCAAAAGCGAACAAGAGCTCCCTTCAACCGGCCTGAAGTGAGCGGTGTGTTCCTCCTTCACACCCCTGTGTCTGACGGGGGGGGGGGGGAAAGGGGTTAAACTCGAAGTTTAGTTTTGCGTTCACTTCCGGTGGACACTTCCGAAGGCCGCACCACAAAGACCCCCGTCATTTTCCTTTGATTTCCCAGGCTAACCGTGCGGACACGCCATTTATGCAACTGCCTCTTGAGGGGCGGTGCCTGGACGTTGACAGGTCGCTGCGGCAGCTCTTTTACATCCCCTCACAGTGCAATGAGGACACTTCCGCCCCCTCTTAGGCACTCCCAAGGGAGCCAGGGCCGGTCCAACAGGTTGCGGGGCCCTATGCGAAACGGATTGCGCGGGGCCTAATTTGGGTTATGATAAGAATATTAAATGAAAATTAAGATTTTGTATTAGAAAATAAATTCGTCTTTGCATTTTATTCAAACTTTACTAAGTACAAAATCACTTTAAATTTAACTTTACAAACTATCTACAGTAGAGATAAGCCGATAAACATTCAGATCTGCCTTTTAGATTTATTATCGACTCGCAAAATATCACTTTAGTTGTTTTTTTTTTTATATTAGAGGTCAAGATAAATTTAGATGTATACTTCTATGCTAGTGACTATTGAAGTAAATTAAGTCTTTGAAGTTCTCGTTTTGGTTCAAATTCGGCTTATTATTACATTTTTATTAAATGGCAGCTAACACAATGTCTTTTTTTTAATCGCTAGTAGGATTGGCGTTTTCCATATTGAATGACACATCGAGATGACAATTTTGTCTGATTTAAATTTTCATCAATTTTAAGAAGATTTTAATAATCTCAGGACATTTTCATAAATTTTTCTTATATTTTATAATTTCAGGAGATATCCAGGAACCCTTTAATAATAAGTTAAAATGGTTTAATTTAATAATTTACACCTAGAATTCGCATCGCGCGGGGCCTATGATGGCCGCATATACTGCAGTCTCCTAAGACCGGCCCTGGCGGGAGCCTTGTTGTACTGACCATTGTCCTAGCCGTCCCCTCTCACGACCATTTCCTCCCGAGCGCCACGATGAGCCAGTGCTGCGTGCACGGGCATTTTAGCGTCAGACAAAATCCAATTTCTTTCTAAAAAGACATAAACTTAGCAGAAGGTAAACAGCAGACGACGTAGATATTTTGTTGACCAAGTTCACAGGAAATGTAAACATTTGAAGACACGTTGCATTGTGGGCCTGTAAGCTTTCTTTAGCACTCAAAGTCTCGCTTTGGCTAGAAACAAAAGCACACTTGAGAGTCATGTCGAAAAATGGAGGGTTCTCCAAATCAAAACAGAGCAGCAGCGCAGACTGGGATTAATGACTTATTTTGGACATATGACGGAGATTCAAATATACTAGTATACACAATTAACTGTGCTAGATTTTTATATTGGAAAAGTTGAATTAGGTTTTTTTCGCCTGTGATGTTCACATCCGGAATATGTATTGTGCGTCTTACCGTCTAAGGAGGTGAATGGCGTCAGCGAAAAAGCTGAAGTAGGCGCTGGCGGTGTCCGGGAACCTGTCGAAATCAATCTCTGAACTCGAGAACAGTAAAAGCTGCGTTACGAAGAACAGCTTGCCAAAACCGCCGTTGTAAGACGTTTCCAAAATACGCCATTTGTTCTCCACGTCCAATCTGGCTACTTGACTTAAATAGCAAGCTAAAAAACCTGGTAATTGTTCTAGAAAAGTGCTCGTCATTGGGATACCGTCATCCGGTACAGCCACCTGTAAGGTGTACATGAGTTTGCAATGCCCATTAGGTCTTTGGTTAAAATCGTATTACATAGTGGGCTTGAGCACTTAGTCACATGTGTACCTGGCTATATCACCTCTGCCTCTGAAGCTGTACAGTTCAAATAACTCCATTCTAATATTAAAGAGTTGTGATCTACAGGCTCGAAGATAAGGTGATGATTTTCGAACCGTGCCACAATTGGAAACTCAGTATAAAGCTTTTTATAAGTCGGCTTTATAGAATCCGTAACGGTGGTATTGTTTTTACTGACACACGAATCACACAGACTTTCATAGTCGTTCAGAAAACTCAACGCAAAAATGGCTCTATATGTTGATTTAGGATTCTCTACTTCAGACCTTAAGAAATTGATATAACATTGCGCCTTTTTCAAAGTGTTTTCAAGCGCTAGTGGCGGATAAAAGACAAAGTCAACTTTAGAGAGGGTGTCGTGGGGAAACATTCCATCTTTCTCCAGTTCGAACAAATCAAAGTAAATGTTCCAAAACTCCATTTTATCATCCAGAAAATTGTTACATCGATATATGCTGATATTTTTAAAGGTAAAACCAGATGCTAAATCTGTGACCGGAACTTGTTTAAGCAGACGATCGAGGACGCCTAAACTAAAAGAAGAGTGTTCCTTAGTGACATAACTATCTCCACTGACAGAAGAGTGAGTGCTGTTTGCGCTATTGTGGCATCCAGACACCAAAAGATACATGTTAGGGTTAGGGTTAGGGTTAGGGATACATGTTCAAGTCTATTATACATTCCTGTAACAGCTCCACGAAATTTTGAAACACAGTAAAAGATTCAAGAAATATTTCGGGACATTTTAGAGGCAAATCTTCGCAACAGTTACCAGTAATTCTACATCGGACATTACAGGAGCATTCATCTGTACTGTTTCCTCCACACGTGGCCCTACACTCACGTTCTGTTTCGGTAGTTAGACTACTATTTAACTGTTTCAATTGACTTGAATATATCAAAGTTAAAGTCAACAATACCTGCAGACACAATGCTGTTGAAGTCCACATAGTACAACTTTCTTTCAGCTTCATAATTTTAACAATATATTAGTAAAGGCTCAACATATTTTTATATTGTACGATAATTAATGTAGCTACATTTTCATTTTTATACTTATTACAAGTTCCTTATACAATGAAAGGTGGTATTAGCTGTAAGTTTAGAGGAATGAAAATGATATCATCTGTAATTAGAAATACTTGATAGCTTTAATTATCTCTGGCATAGAGAGTATGACATTTTTTAAAATTACACCGGCAAAGAAAGCAATCTACCTTGTTACGTGACATGGAAACATATCTTATTCCGGCATTGGGAGGATGTATATCACAATCAATGAGTAAAGATTGAATGGAAAATCACGTGTCAAAAATCGTTATTAAAAGGCTTACTCAAATGGAATGTTTCTTTTGAATTTCTGAGCTAGATCTCAAATTTCGTTTTGTTTTAAGGTCAATTATAGTTAATAAAAAGAAGGCCCTAGTGTGATAGTGTCCCATGTACAGAGGTCAGCAAAACGTCCGTAGTGTGATAGTGTCCCATGTACAGAGGTCAGCAGAACGTCCGTAGTGTGATAGTGTCCCATGTACAGAGGTCAGCAGGACGTCCCTAGTATGATAGTGTCCCATGTACAGAGGTCAGCAGAACGTCCGTAGTGTGATAGTGTCCCATGTACAGAGGTCAGCAGAAGGTCCGTAGTGTGATAGTGTCCAATGTACTGAGGTCAGCAGGACGTCCCTAGTGTGATAGTGTCCCATGTACTGAGGTCAGCAGGACATCCCTAGTGTGATAGTGTCCCATGTACAGAGGTCAGCAAGACGTCCCAAGTGTGATATTGTCCCATGTAAAGAGGTCAGCAGGACGTCCCTAGTGTGATATTGTCCCATGTAAAGAGGTCAGCAGGACGTCCCTAGTGTGATATTGTCCCATGTAAAGAGGTCAGCAGGACGTCCCTAGTGTGATATTGTCCCATGTAAAGAGGTCAGCAGTACGTCCCTAGTGTGATAGTATTATTTACAAAATGTTTTCTTTGTTTCTCCCACTCAGCAACTCAATGAAGAAACTCTAGCTCTATGTTAAACAGTGTTCATAATCGGTCGTAGGTTTGTAGCGCCAAGAAGCTATTGCCAGTAAACCTGTGTGGGCGTATTACATTTTTAGCATGAAAATTGGAAATCAACGTAAACACCCTTTTTTGTAAAACAAAACTGAAAAAATTTTTTATTTATTCATTGACGCAGAGATTGAACTTCAAAGTAAATATCTAGAGAAACACAAATACAATGAAAATTTCTCAACTGTCTTTCTGTTGTTTTTTTTCAACTTTCACACTAATATTTTAAATTTTAAAATTACGACAGACCAATTAGAATTTTCTTTCAGCAATTCTTTAGCCTACACAACTAAAACATCAGCCATACCTTCATTATAGTTGGAAACACGCAAGTACATTGCATAACAATCCTATTACAGCAACTCACTGTTAATAAACTACAAGCCCAAATATATATATTAATCCTATGTATACGTGTTCCTAACACATTACTCAAGTAAAGGTTAAACAGGCAGACGTTAACTAACCTTGCTATCAAAAACTCTATTAAATCAGCCAGATTGTCGGGAATGTTCCCCCCCCCCCCTTTTACAGGTCAGACAAAATCACTAGCTCATCCAGAACTTTTGAGTGGAGGGGGCGATTTTTTTCCAAACCCTAACCATAACGCCCAGTAAACCCAAACCCTAACGCCTAGTAAACCCAAACCCTATGCATAAACGTGCGTACAGCATATATAAATATATATATATGAGAATTTAAAAAAAGTCAGCATTTCTCAACCTTCGGCGAAAGACAAAACAACTGGGGCAGCGCTATAAGGTTCCCTAGTGGGGTTCGTGGCGAACCCCCGACGACAAAAGCGTTTTATTGCTTTTTTCATTGCAGAAACGCATTCTCCTGACAACTACAGCTCATTATTTATTAGTGGGGTTCCGACACCAAAAACATTTTCTTGCATACTTCACAGAAGAAACGCATTCTGCTGACCTAAAGCTCATTATTCATACTACTAAAAAAGGATTATTTAAATAATGTTGTACTTGAAAAATATTCTAATATGAATTTATAGGCCCTTAATACATTGCAAATAAAACCGATTTGTTCCTTAAAAAGATAAAATACCCCACATATTTAGATTTGGCTTTGAGGATCGCCGCCGAAAAAAATAAATTCAATAAATAATATTCAATAAATTGGAAGTATAAATTGTGAGTTATAATCCTAAATTTATTTAACTAGAAAAATATCAGATTGAGTAAAGGTTTGGAAAAGGCGACTATGATAAGATTATTTGGGTTTCGAACTCATCTCAATCATGACTCTTATACTGAAAAATTTCGTTTGAATTCTAACTTTTCCAATGCAAAGACTATGTATTTATGCCCGTCTCAAAGAGCACAACTTTCGAGTCGGTTTCTTTTATTTGTGATCAGGTTCATTACGGCAATATATCCACGTTGTATCAAACAAGAAGATGGCAAGTTCTTTACAATGACCTGAAATGTAGACTTTGTGGTATCTTTGATGACACATTCGTCCTCGTTTGTTAAGGTTTCAAGTGAAATGGTTCACGTAAAAAAGGGATCACCATCCAGTCGGATATATTGAAGTGAAGAATGCCCTCAACTCTTCGAGTTAGCTCGCCATATAATATTACGTAATAGACATTAAAAAGTAGTGGTGAACGGGTGGATTATCTTTCAAGTTATACGATCATCATCATCATCATTATCAAACTCCATTTGAGTGAGGGCTTGAAAGGCTTAAATCCTCTCTTGCAAAAGCCCTGGACAGAGACCCTGCTGTCTTGCGTAGTGCAAAAATGTCGCCATACAGGTCGAGAATTTTTGGTTTCCCAGACGGAGATCAGCAAGTCTGGGGCAGTCATACGATCGGATTAACTGTCTTTTAATTTTAATTGTATACATTTTTCATCTTTCTGCGGTTCCCTTTCGGTCATCTCCCGGACCGACCCCAGTTTGAGAAGCACTGCTTGTCTTACCCTGTTGTGTAATCACAGATGTTTTAAAAGATATAAAAAATAATACATTGTGTATGATAGAGAAATATGTTTCTTTTTTTTCTATCTTAGTTTGTGTTATTGATTTAGTAGACTACATCATTAAAAATGTTTAAAAATATTATTGTGATTTCTCAAAGGAGTAGAGAACACCATGGGATTGTGTGGACGCCAAGGGTATCATGTTCCTTTCTCGCTAGACTACAGAATTTTAATTTGGGGTTTCATGAATATAGGAAATGCTGGAGCTCGATTCTGATTAGCAATGTGTTTTGTTTCAATTTGGACTCGTCTTCCTAGTGATACTCTTGTTTCTTATTGATTTTTTTTTAAATGTTGATGTCCCTAGATTTACGAAGCCATGTTCGCGTATTAAAAACATAACACTGGGAACTTTGTCTTGTGTGGAACATTGTCTCGTGTGGAACATAGTCAGGTGTGGAACATTGTCTTGTGTGGAACATTGTCTCATGTGAAACATTATTCCTGTGTGGGTGACGGAACGATGTGAAACTTTCAATCAGCTGACCCACTGTCAATGAGTGTCAACGAATATTTATAAGTGCAGATGCATGAAGAAAAAAAGGTTATCATGTAGGTGAAATATGTAGGATACCGCGGGGCGACTATCTATCTATATATTATAATGTATAAAATTCGTCGCCCCACCTAGGTGAAATAGTCACGGAGATATAACTCTTTTATTTCTGCAAGTCGGACTAGAGTAACCCCACGTTCTTTCGCGTTGAAAGAGAGCGAGTCAGAAAAAAAAGAGGGGGAGGGCGTATACTCTCTCTATATTTGAATACACTTATGTGTGTATTTTTTACATACCTCAATATCTGGTGCCATTAAAATAGCCATGGTCACAGTCAGGGCCGGTCTTAAGTCACTGCAACCTATGCGGACGCAGTGGGCCCCCCGCTTTCATAGGCCCCGCGCTAAGTATATTTGTAATTGCATAATGATGCAAAATATATGAAAAAGTCGTAGAAATTATTTTAAAATTTTTTAAAATCTCCTGAAAGTTAGACAAAATTGTTATATGGAAAACACAAATCTTACGCGAATAAAAAAAAAAGCATTGTCAGCTTTCATATTTAAATAAAAATATAATAATAGTGCGACTTTTAACCGAAACGAAAGTTCCAATAGAACTAGAATACGTTTTTAAAACGATCAAAACTCGAAAATGAGAACATAATCACTTCTAGTGAGACAGCTGAAACAGATTCTATGAAGAATGCAAAAACTGCGGGAGTGAATGTCGTAATAGAAGAAGAACATGATGTAACACTAACAACTGATCAACATGTCGTAAGGATTGAATGCATTAATGTAACAACTGATCAACATGTCGTAAGGATTGAATGCAATAATTTAACAACTGATCAACATGTCGTAAGAGATGAAGACAATAATGTAACAACTGATCAACATGTCGTAAGGATTGAATGCAATAATGTAACAACTGATCAACATGTCGTAAGGATTGAATGCAATAATGTAACAACTGATCAACATGTCGTAAGGATTGAATGCAATAATGTAACAACTGATCAACATGTCGTAAAGAATGAAGGCAATACTGTAACAAATGATCAACATGTCGTAAGGAATAAAGGCAATAATGTAACAACTGATCAACATGTCGTAAGGAATGAAGGCAATAATGTAACAACTGATCAACATGTCGTAAGAGATGAAGGCAATAATGTAATAACTGATCAACATGCCGTAAGGAATAAAGGCAATAATGTAAAAACTGATCAACATGTGGTCGATTCATTGAGAATCCTGGATTATCCTGCCATGTGTCTAGAAAAAATGAAAAGATCTTGTATTGACTATTATTACAAAAAGGTCCACCTAAGATTACTTTGGAGAATTTTCCGAAAAATAAGGATAAAAGACATTTCTCTTAAGTGCATTGCAAACCAAACCTGAGTAATGGTGAAAGTGTTTTTGCTGATATATTCTGTGTCAGCAGACAAGATCTATTGTTTCTACTGTCGTCTACTGGAAAAACAAAAAAGTTCCTTTTTAAATGAAGGATTTGACCAGTGGCAAAGCTGTACCACAAGGCTAGCAGAGCATGAAAAATCGCAAAGACATTTAGACGCCATGACCAGTTGCTGTGAAGCTGGAGCAAGACTAAGTAAAAAAAAAACAGGCATTGATAACGTTCACCAGGAGATGCTTTAGTCTGAAACTAAACGTTGGACTAGTTGCAATTGTACGATTTCTAGCGAAGCTTTCAGAGGGACCATTGAATGACTTAAAGATCCAAGTAATGGGAGTTTCCTGGTCTAGTAGAAAGTTTGATCCAGTAATGGTGGAACATCTTCGACGTGTTACCAATGCAGAAATTCATGATCGTTACCTGGGAAAGAAGATTCAAAACGAACTTATTACTGTAGTAGCTGATGCTGTTGTGAATTCTATCCTTCGAGACAACAAGAATGCAGTGATATTGGATTGTACTCCAGACTTGAGTCACAACGAGCAGATGTTATCCGTATCTCTCAGATAAGGGTTAATGTGAAAGAGCTTGTGGTTGTGTATGTACATTTTAAGTTTCTTCCTGTTGTTTCTTCTTGTGACAGCAAAAAGAAGTTGGCTGGAAACATTGATGTTGTTGCAATCTTTCCAGCCAAAAGTCAAAGGAAAAGGCAGTATGATAAATTTGTGGAAAACTTCACACATCGAAAAGCTGAAGATGGCTACAGGATAAAATGCTTCAACAGAGTTGTGACCATTGCAATTTAATCCTTGCAGCTGAGATTTGAACTGCAACTGTGGCATCTTGTGAAATGAGTTTCTCGCGTCTTAAACTAATCAAGAATTACTTAAGGTCAACAATTCACGAAGAGAGATTGAACAATGTGGCAATTCTTACTATTGAGCGTGATCTATGTAGGAAACAGAATTTTGATGATCTACTGTATGACTTCGCTACACACAAGGCTCGTAAAGCAAAGTTAATTTGATCGTGATTTTGTATTTAGTTAAGAATGTATAAAATGCAAAGACGAATTTATTTTTTAATACAAAATCTTAATTTTCACTTATTATCCTTATCCCTACCCAGAACAGGCCCCGCGCAATCCGTTTCGCATAGGACCGGCCCACAGTTTCACATATATTTCGTGGGAATATAGTCGAAATTCCTGCACCAGGTAACTGTTTATTTCTATCAGTCGCATATTTCTGGAAAAATGTTATCGACCAAACTGTTACTTTCGAACTTCGCATAATGGCTATAATCTTTGTTTGTATTTGGATAACTAAGGCGACGCCTTGTCCGTTGTTCTTACTCACGAAAGTCATACACTCTGCTCGACAATACGTTGCCTACATGAATACTTCCGCAAATAGCGGGGTATGCTCACAGCGCGTCGACTAGTGTAAATTAGTGTTGAAGATTGGGCAACTATAACATAAAATAACACTGATAGTTGATTGGTGTAAATGAGTATACTGTTGTAACTCTAAGGTAGGTATCCAACGAAAGGAAGGAGGTAGCATTAAACTAGGTATTTATTTATATTACAAACAGGCATGAACTTCAGCCATCAAGTCCCAGAGTGTCCTATCTCAAGTGACACCAGTCCTTTCCTACCTAAATACCAATACAGACCACCGACACACTTCCAGTGCCGCACCAGGTCCTCAATACAGTTCTTAGATAGCACTCAGGACGTTCTCTCGAGTCAAGACTGCCCAAACCTCAATAACTTGCAGATCACTGGAGCCGGATCCACAACAGTCCTTCTTCCTGTCTAAACATGGCTTCTGCTACTTGTCTTGAATGGCGCTCTGATGCGCACCATCAGTGTGGCTCAAGAGCGGAGTTACACCAATACATTTTGAATGTTGACCCTAGGTAAGATGAGCGTACATTGAGCGTAGTAAAGGCCTATAAAGGATTGTAAATAAATGTACATGAAGGTAAAAGGGTAAATGTTTGTAGACAAATGTTTAAATTTTAAAGGAGTAACATTGAGGATAAGTGTAATTGGGTATAGACATGCATAATGAATGTGAACTATCGTAAAGAAACTATAAGTGTGTAGAATAGTGTATGTGAGCTTGCGATCCCAGAGATATCTTTTTATGTGTATTTTCATAGGCTATAGCTGTTCTGTATATTCTTTTTTATAGGTTAGTGTCAGATTTTGTATTTGTACTTCCGCTTTTTGTTATATGGGTTAGGGCGGACAGTATAAATAGTTAAATCCATGTTACATCCAGGACAGTTGACCTGCGGTCAGTAAAGTATATATCTGTCTATGTGACAGTTGATGATCTTAGTTATCTGGCGTATGATTATTTAATCATTGCTATATTTCTGTACCTCGGTCGGCCTATAAGTATAAGTGTATAACTATTTTATATTTCCATTTACTAGATCTATGTCACACTGTGTGTAATATGCTAGATATATTTTAATTTAGTTTTATTCTCTAGTTGGCAGCTTTTGTTTTGAGCATGTTGATTTAAAGATGGCGGCACATCAGGCCTGCTTTGAGTGTTCTAGATCTAATAGAATATATGATTTTGTATTTATAGTTTTGCATTTATGTATTGCAGGCTATTATTACTGCTGATTATAACTGCTGAATATAGCTGCTGAAATACATGCTGCTGTATCTAATATTGCTGCCATTACTCTGCTGTAACCTCTTGCTGTAGATCTAGTGTTATTTAGTTTCTGTAGTGTTGCCTTAGTCGTATTAGCAAGATAGGCTTATACTGTTCTTAGTGAATAGTAAGGTACTAAGGTGTTCTTGTTTTAGTGTTAGTGTTATGGTTGGTTGTAGTAGTAGAATTGTAGATCTAGACTAGTTTATTGAAGTGTGTTTGTGTAGATCTAGGTCTAGTGTAGTAGTTGTAGTGATTTAGTTAGATAGTTGGTTTGATCAGTTTGTGTTAGATAGTTGGTTTGATTAGTTAGTTAGTGTTTGTAGTGGCATAGATTTAGAGGGTTTCATTTAGTTTAGGTTAGTTGTCTGGTTACTTAGGCGACTCTATCCCCTTGGTCGTAGTCTGAGGTGTCACAGACTGAGCCCACCCAGTAGCGCTAACATTTGCCTACTGTTGTAGTATTTAATGTTGAGCAGAGAAAAGGTCTCCTCGCGCCTCCTGACCTGCTCACATGTAGATCAGCAATGTGGTTCGCAACCCTATGGGGTTGAATGACCATTTACAGGGGTTGCCTAAGACTATCAAAAATATGAGAATTTCATCCAATTTTCATCGAAAGTTAAAAAACATATATTATAATTTCCGTTTCTAGCATGCTGTAAGTTGTAAGAAACCTTATTTGTACCATAGATAGGAAAACAAAGCATTCATATTTTAACTATAGAAGTAAAGGAACATTTCTCCGATTTACTTTTTACGATTTATTAGGACGATTTTTTAGCGACAATTAAATAAAATGCAAAGTGGGGATGACACAGATATATTACGAGAGGATACAGTAGGCGCTTTTAGTGAGTGTAATACCATTGTATGAATATTGGCATGTTTTTCTATTGGTAGTTACCTCTTTTTTTTAGCTGTCATTTATGATATAAGGTAGAAAGTCGTATTGGTCTCCTTCAGTCGTAAAACGACTATAGTTCATCTCGAACACTTTTTCATATGGCTGTGGAGCCCTAGTTTGGAGAGACACTCCCGTCCACAAATATTGCAGGTCAAGATGGTCTTTTCTTTGGTGGTGGTACATGGCAGGCTTTTCTTGTGTTCGGATTGGCTGAATAGATTCTGATGTAGCCGCGAGTAAGACCATGGAGGTTGAGGTCTGGGGAAGACTTGGATTTTTACCTTCACGATCTTTAGGGCGTCTCTGAGTCCATCCAACTCTAATGAGTACCTGACATTAGTTGGAGAAAAGGAAAGGCGGTTGGTCGTTGTGCTGACCATATGGCGCTCTCGTTAACCGCGGGTCACAAAAACAGATGACCTTTACATCATCTGCCTCCATAGATAACAAGGTCTGAAGAAAGGAGGAACTTTAGTCTCACTTACTCTGTAAGACACAATTTTTTTTCAAGTGTTCTACATTTTATTCTCTTGACTACTGTCTTCCTGAGGCGCTGCTTTTTTAATACTGCGAGTAAAAAAAAATAAAAGCAATTCTATTTTAATGATCTGTATTTCATTGTATCTATTAATAACTGTTTTCCTGTATTCTTGACTTCAGGGTCTTATTGAACACAGAGTATATGTCCCCTTTCACCGGTGTGTTTCTATTCGACCATCCCATAGTTGAACATTGTAGTGCTACCTATTTAAAGTATTTACCAATATTAATTCTTACAGACAATATACACATGTTCTTACAGACGACATACACATATCGTAGATACGACTGTTTCATACCAACACATCAGGTTCTTTTCTTGGCTCATTAGAGGTTATTTACGAACGAATTCTGCAGATTTATGGTAAACACTTATAGAGATAACAAATATATTTCTAAAAGAATCTAGAAAGACTTCCCCTCTCATGAAATCACATCTTTATTATTTATTTAGAAAACAATTAGTAATAGCAAACAAGGATGCAATCTTTCCTACTATACCAACTAACACAAACACCAGTCCAGGAAACAACTGACTACCAAGTTCTCTCTATCATACGAGGAAACACTCACATTCTGTTCATAGTCATGCCTGAGGATATTAACAAAGGGATATAACTCTTTCCTACCAAAGAATCAACAAAGAAATAACACATTCATTCCCTTTATACATGCACCTGACACAAGTACTAGTGCAGGGGTTCTCAACCTGTGGGTCGCAACCCCCTTGGGGGTCGATTGACGATTTGCCAGGGGTCGCCAGAGACCATAGAAAAAATAAATTGTCTGGTCTATTCTTCTATGTGTGTCTGAGCGGGGGGGGGGGGGGGGGGGGGGTAGCGACAGAGTGTGGGATTGTAAAGAGGGGTTGCCGAGCTTAAAAGGCTGATAACCGCTGCACTAGTGTATTGTCCTGATAGAAATCATACAGCCATGGTGGATAGGCAGTATTTAGTACATTATTATTATTTTTATTTATTATTAATATATGAAAAAGGTTTATATTGTCAGTGTGGTGATCATTACATATGTTTTTAAATGTTATCTGATAATAATGATTTTTTGTATCTTAACATGTATATATTTCCTTTTATAATAAATAAGAAAATAATAATTACATATAATTTAAACTGACATATTTCATTTGGCTACGAGCTTTCGAATTGCTTATCTATTTATATGTTATAAAAAAAAATTTTTTTTTTTTTTCCAAATCGTATTTTTATGAAAAAATCAAACACGTTCGTATTTATGAAGCTCTGCGTTGAAAATGAAAGAGTTACCTTCCTTAATAGTGTTCAGTCTTAACGTATTAAAGTTTACTTCCATTTTGGCCCGAAATATTTTTTTTTCAATGATAAATTTTTTAGATTTTTATACATGGAGACAAAACCATAAATATCAACATTTTTTAGTGTATCCGGTGTACAAATACGAAAGTATTTTAATAAACCCTAAAATCATTGTTGTGCAATTTTAGCAGTGTTGATACATATTTCTTTTGTCTTTCGATGGAAGCACAAGTAAAATTTTATTACAAAATTTATATCGACTCTTGTCCGTTTGTTTAGCAATTATTTACTGGTAATTGGCTATTTTCTAACACCAACAACTTAAAATTTTTCTTCAGTATTAAACAGATATGGTGAAATATAAAGGGTTTCATCTCCTTAGATAATTAAACACGTTATTTCTCACACACCCATTCACGTTTCAAGTTGTAACTTTAAACAATTATTTATTGTATCAATTTAAAAAAAAAAAACCACAATTAGTCAATTATTTATTGTAATTAACTATCTAGTTTGTTATCTGATAAGGGAAATAACTTCAACATTATTGAGATAATTGAGTGCGGAATAATTTCCCTTAGATAAGTTTTTTTTTAGTTGTCATTTTAACAAGCATTTTAATCAATTATATATTTCGCTTGTTTATATTGATTTGACAACAGTGATTCTTAAAGATGGTGTCCTTGATTGATTCATGTTTTTTTAGGTACAATAAATAATTGTTTAAAGTATCAACTTGATCGGAGAATGCGTGAAAGAGAAATAGCGTTAACAATTATTTAAGTGGACTAAACCCAACAAATTTAGTAATATCTGTGAATACTAATGTATTAGTTTCCATTGTTACTATTTAACGAAATAATGAATTCACTGTAATGAATTATTGAACTGGTTATATTTTTTAAATTCATTCTTGCCTTGTCTACGTCAATGA
Source organism: Biomphalaria pfeifferi (assembly GCA_030265305.1). Taxonomy (NCBI): domain Eukaryota; kingdom Metazoa; phylum Mollusca; class Gastropoda; family Planorbidae; genus Biomphalaria; species Biomphalaria pfeifferi. Next base: position 97,805 of record JASAOG010000363.1, read on the forward strand.
ATAATTGTGCAAAGTTTTAACTTGATCCGAGAGTGGCTGTAGGAGAAAAAACGTGAAAACACTTCTTTACCAGACAGACAGATAGACAGAGTGAGCTTAAATATAAAAAGTAATATACAAAACAGCATATCCATGTGCTTATAATGTATCCTATAATATCCCTATGCACGGGCTGCTAAGTCAATCGTGTAAGTATAATTCTTTTTTTTTTATGTCAAGGATCCCTAAGGGTCCCTTTTAGTCGAGGGCCTGGGAGCAATGAGCCCCTTCACGACATGGTTGCTACGCCACTAGCAATGCTTATAATTGTTTTCCAACGGCATGTGTCTAACGGTAGAACTATTATTGCTGACAGGAGATGGGCGATGGCGAGTAGCATAAAGCTTCGGGGCAAGGGGAGATGTCTTGCCTTGGTCAGCGACCCGTCTAGGAGAAGGACAACACGGATTCCAAACTTCGGATGTTGATCCAACATCAGTTACTGGGTTGTAGAAGGGTCAGCAAAACAAAGTATCAAACTTTCACCTGGTCACTGTGATATAAACCATACGTATGTGGTGGACAACCTATGAATATTTTAAAAAAAGCACACAATGATAGTTGGAGTGATCGTTAAATGAACTTGTGTGTTACCCGTGCTTGTAATCGTGTTCGCATTATCAAAGTCTGTGAATCATGACCAGTCTGTTCTGCGTTATTGTGTGTATCAGTTGTGTTTTATTGAAATAAAGCCTTGTTTCTAAGGTTATGAATTGATTTAGTATATTACAATAGTATCTGTAGATCTGTATACCAAAACATCAATGCATTTTATCAATCGTAGTCTTATGATACAATGTCCCAGCATAATGCTCAACTTTCCTAATCTTTCACACAGTGGCTAGCTATGGTGTTGGGATGGCGGTGGTGGGGGGGGGGATTTTAAAATCCCCAGGGCAGCCACTAGAGGGGGTCCCCCAAATGTGTGTTTTATTTTTTTTACATTAAATATTAAATATTGAAATGTCAAAATGCAGCAGCCCCTAAAGGGCTCCAAAATCCCTTACTACGCCACTGCTTCTATATAGCTCAATGCATTATGGGAAACCAATTTTATTGCAATGTTCAGTTTATCTATTTTTTCTTAGTTAATAGACGTCTAGCTCAATAGACTGTATACATTGAACTTGTATTCTATTAAAGGGCTTTGGAACGAACATTTGTATGACACGATATATAATCAGTCCCCAATATCTCAATATAACTCTACTAGCCTCCCTTTCCTTTTGTTCTTTTATACCGCTTCCATTCATTCTCGGGGCTGCCGTTGGTTACATATGCCGACGCTTCTCAATTTATTCCACTGCATCCTTAGAGTGTGGTTTCGTAATGATGAAATAGCAAGATATAAGATGCTTCTTTTTTTTTTGGTGGAAAATTATCGAATATTTTATTTTAAAACTAGGCGGGGCTAAGGAAGGCGACAAAATGTGAAAGGACGAGAATGGAGGAAACACATAGAGAGTGGCGTAGCTAGGTATTTGGGTGCACGGGAGGGGGGCTTAACCTCTTAAAGGGCCCTGAATTTCGACATTCGGCACCATGACATGAGATGACGTAATATTTAATGTTAAAACACATTTCGGACACTCATTTGAGGAGCCCGTCTAGTGGGAGCCCCGGGGGGGGGGGTTAACAATTGGATTCCCCACCTTAGCTACACCACTGCATGTAGACAAAAGTGCTTGGAACGTAGAATTGATACATCAATAAATATTAGTGAATTAGTCAAGTTTACATGTCTATCTTAAAAAAAGGTTATTAACATTTAGTTTTGTTTGTTATTTATAATTCAGCTTAAATATAAGACTGTTGTAGCTAGCTTTAGATTTATCGCTACTTTAGCACAATACTTGATTATTTAGTGAAAAACAAAGCACTAAAACACAAACTAAATTTGTTTGAAATCTTTGACTTTTGAACATCTCCTGCCCGTACAGTACCCCAAAAGACACATTACAGTGCAGGATAAACGTAGTCCAGTACCCCAAAAGACACATTACAGTGCAGGATACGCGTAGTCCAGTGCTCCAAAAGACACATTACAGTGCAGGATACACGTAGTCCAGTACCCCAAAAGACACATTACAGTGCAGGATACACGTAGTCCAGTACCCCAAAAGACACATTACAGTGCAGGATACACGTAGTCCAGTACCACAAAAGACACATTGCAGTGCAGGATACACGTAGTCCAGTACCCCAAAAGACACATTGCAGTGCAGGATACACGTAGTCCAGTGCCCCAAAGGACACATTGCAGTGCAGGATACGCGGAGTCCAGTACCCCACAGGACACATTACAGTGCAGGATACACGTAGTGCAATACCCCAAAAGACACATTACAGTGCAGGATGTACGTAGCCCAGTTTGAGAAAACGCTGCAGTCAAAGTATTTAGATCTATAGTTAACTACATCTGCTGGTTTGGAAGTGTGACGGGCGGAGATCCAGTTTAAGGACAAGAGCAGAGGGCGCCGCTCTAAAAAACTTAAGTCTACTGCAGCCATTCTCCAACTTTATCTCGTGCCTCCCGTCTCTCGGGCTTGTACATTCCTGAAATTGAAAAGAGACATAGTTGCACAAATGGTTGATATAAATGTAGTAGCGTGTTGGTCGTTGTTGATACTATTTATAAGTAAAACGATCACGTGATACTAGTTCATTCCTTGTCTGTAAGCTATTATAGATATAGATAAAAAAGATAGATAGATGAACTGCGAGTTAGCGTTGGCGTGTTACCGCTTAAGACAAGCAAGAAATGTTCTTTTTTTACTTATTTTATACATTGCAAACAGATAATTATGTTTCTAGACTCTATGAAAATTCGACTGTAGTGACAGAAATAAAAACAGCATCAAGAGATTTCGTCTGGCAGGTCACTTTGACAAAATGTCACAGAAAGAGAAGCAAAGATTGTATACCTGCAAAAACCAAAAAATGCAGACAACTCAAGGGCAGACCTCGAGTACGATGGATTGATGGTGTAGAGGCAGACCTCGAGTACGATGGATTGATGGTGTAGAGGCAGACCTCGAGTACGATGGATTGATGGTGTAGAGGCAGACCTCGAGTACGATGGATTGATGGTGTAGAGGCAGACCTCGAGTACGATGGATTGATGGTGTAGAGGCAGACCTCGAGTACGATGGATTGATGGTGTAGAGGCAGACCTCGAGTACGATGGATTGATGGTGTAGAGGCAGACCTCGAGTACGATGGATTGATGGTGTAGAGGCAGACCTCGAGTACGATGGATTTATGGTGTAGAGGCAGACCTCGAGTACGATGGATTGATGGTGTAGAGGCAGACCTCGAGTACGATGGATTGATGGTGTAGAGGCAGACCTCGAGTACGATGGATTGATGGTGTAGAGGCAGACCTCGAGTACGATGGATTGATGGTGTAGAGGCAGACCTCGAGTACGATGGATTGATGTTGTAGAGGCAGACCTCGAGAACGATGGATTGATGGTGTAGAGGCAGACCTCGAGAACGATGGATTGATGGTGTAGTGGCAGGTTAGGGTTAGGGTTAGGGTTAGGCATGGAGTCCCAAAGCTCGAGAGAGATTTGAACGGAAAGATGTGTCGAAGGCTACAACTCTTTATGGACTAGAGCGTTTTTGTCATAGATGGATGGAAACTGATTTAGAAGCAACGAAAGTGGTTACATATCTCATGCAAGATTCATTTCTTTGTAGCGTCCCCGTATGACGTCCTTATAGTTTCTTGCAACGATTTACTAAGAAATTGTAGGTTTTCCCTTTATCTATTCCCCCCCCCCCCCCCCCCACAGACAAATGGTTATTTCATTTATTTTCATACTATTTTTTTATAAATCTTAAATTAACTCAGTGTGACTGTCTGTCTGTATGACTGTATGACTGTCTGCCTGTATGGAATTTTTTACACGTTATTTCTCCCACTTCCCATTCTCGGATCAATTTGAAACTTAGCACAATTAATTATGGTCAATGATAACAAATGAATCAATCCAAAACTTAAACAATCCAATTAGTTAATCAGTTTGCTTTTTCGCTTGGCCACCTCAAGGATTATCAAAATAATGTTAAATTATTAAGCGTCTAACAGTCACCACAACTTTTCAAGGTAAAATATTTACTGCAAAAAAAACAACAACAAAAAACAACAAAAAAAAACGTAACAACCAACTTCGTTGAACTAATGAACTATTCTTTAATGATCAGATTTTTTTAAAGCAAATAATTTCGCGAAAATTTCGTTTATTTATTAACTTCGAATTATCTTTCAAGTTATCTTTTAAGTTTAGTGTTGATTTAAGTTTTTAATTATTATTAATTGTCAATAATAACATTATAAATAAGCCAATATGTTAGAGTTTGACTTATATTGTTAGTGCAAAGCTGCTTGCAGAAAATAAGAGACGTTGGTGACAATCTTATTTTTGCTCATTTTCAGTGCATCATTCACCAAGAAGTATTATGTGCAAATCAATTACAGTTACAACATGTGTTTAGGCAAGTTTCAGTCGCTATCAATTTTTTTCGTGACCATGGCTTAACTCGTCGCTAATTTTTAATGTTTCTGGATGACATTGGACACGAATTTGATGTGTTCCCTGCTACACAGAAGTCCGCTGGCTCTCCTGTCATAAAGTATTGAAGAGATTGTTTGCACTGCGTGAGGAAATCGTATTGTTTCTGAACATGAAAGGTCAACCTGTTGAACATTTCCAAACTGACGAATGGGTTCAGGATTTAGTATTTGCAATTGATCTCACTGGTCACCTCTAAGACTTGAATTTGAAACTATAAGGTAAAGACAAAATTGTCACAACTGAGTGTGATAATGTGAAGTGCTTTTAAGCAAAGATCACAAAGCTTCACAGTAACCAGTACTGGTGGTCAGTTTGTGTCCAGTGGTCACCCAGCAGTTACTGTCTCAATACCAGCTCATGCAGTCAATCACAGCCCTCAAATAAGTCTTCAGGTTTGAGATGAGTGTCATGTCTATACATTACATGGTGATATTGTCATCAGTTCCTTTTGGTATTAGATGGTATGCTAAAAAGATTTAAGAACCACTGTCTTAGGCCTGTCTGTACATTACTTACAGCATATGAGCGCTATAAAAGGGGGGACTCTAGGCTACCCACCTCAATATTAGTGCGACAGTGGAGAGAGAGGAACCGCATAAAAATGCGATCGTTCATCCACATTGCGGCCGATTTGTCAAAATCAGCTGGGCTCTCCACTGACAGAATCCCAATTAGAAGAATTAGTACTTGCCCTCCGTGGAGAAGAATGCCGGCCCCACAAATAAGCATGTCCCTTATAGGGCAAGAGGGAGCCACCAAGAGGCATTAACACCTGCCATACTCCAAAACTTGGCATCAGCTACACTAAAGTCCTACCCATCAGATGCCATTTTCTGTTATACCGATGGGTCGGTAATGAGGGACCCCGATAGATCTGGGTATGGGGCCCTTATAGTCTACACAGACCGGACAGAACCAGAGATGCCGATTTCTTCGTCTGAGCTTAAAAGAGTTTTGAGGAGCCAGCCAGACTAGTCAGTCTTGAGCACTGTTCATCATTTTGTTTACGTTACAGTATTACAATTAACTAGTTAGTTAAAGAAAACTCGTAGAAGACAAAGGTTAGCTTATTTAAAAATATTGACATTTCAATAGAATTATTTCCAAAATTAAACTATAAAGAATCATAAAGAAATGTATAAACTAAGACAATTGTTTAGAGCTAGAGTTTAGAAATATATTTGTAAACTCAATATCTAGATTAAACCAATGGACTAAACATTGAAGTAAAAAAAGGTTGGCCTATCTTCTTCTTCTTCTTTATATTACAGAGCATCGATCAGTGTAGTAACAACATGTACCGTGTGTCCGAAATAAATGTAGTAAATTAGATTCAAACTGTTCTATAGGTTACATTGTATGGAAGAAATAGTCAAGGAGATGAAACAAAATAGCGACATGACTAGTTTATAAATCGTTAGTTCATGTTTAAAATACAGTAGTTTATGTTTGTTCGTGTCCATACAATTAGTCGTTTTTACTGAAAAGCTCAGGGCAATAGGAAATTAATACACACTGGGGTGAATTTTGGTGCCCCTCTCCACTTGGTGCCCTGTGCGGCCCGCACCACCCGCACATTGGTAGCTACGCCACTGCATTTAGTGATATGTAAACAAAATAAGTAAAAAGCAGACAAAATGTAGATAAATGTAGACAAAATATAGGGAACTGAAGACAAATGTAGTGAAATGTAGACAAAATATAGGTAAGTGTAGAAAATATAAGAAAATGTAGACAAAATGTAGTGAAAAAATTAATTCCTACGAGAAGAGAACTACTGTATTGTATTTATTGATTGTTATATTAAAGACGAATCGTCACTTCATAGTGAAATACAAAGTAACATTTCTTTTTTGGTTTGCCAGGGTGTCTACAATTCTATGTATTGCGACACAGTTCTCAGACCTACATACCTCATTCAAGTGTCACGGTTGATTAACAGGTTTGACCTACATTTATAGCGCATATTTCAAAGAATTAAGTCTCGTCTAAATCAGTGAAGTGAAAACAGTCTATAGACAATTTTAAACGTAACTTGACGTATTTCTTATTTCACTTTCCTAATTTTAAATTATAAGTTCGACCAAAAGACGTGCAGGTTAGTTTTCATTGTAGCAGTACATATCTTAGTGATTTTTGTAGTGTTTTTCTATATCAATAGTTTTAAGATGTACTAAGTTGCTTTTTTTTAAATCACAGATTATCAAGTCTACAAACAATGCGTTCAGAATCATTATGTATGTAAGTTGAATCAGATTCATTTAAAAGTTTAACATATCATTAAAAAAAAAATTTTAAGGGACTTTTAACTTTTTTGCAGAGTTTCTCAAACTTTTATTAGTGGTATTCTCCATTCTCTTCCACAACAGGATTGGAAAATGAAGGATTTCCCTGCGTTGTTGATAAGCTTCAGAATATCGTTCTTCTGAGCCTACAACGCACCATTACTCACAGTAAGAGGTGCGCACTAGTGCGCATGTCAAAGAAAGTTAGATTAAGGAAGGTGGTGGACGGTTGTAATGCATTTGGTGGTCGTATAATCCAAGACGACTTGAAGAGTTCCTGTTCTTATTGACGCTAAAAAAAAATATAAAATGACATAAAACGATATGTATCACTTTTGTTTTTGTTGGTTTCACATGAAATACTGTTTTATACCAAATTCTAGCAACGCATGGACATTTTGTGATATTATTAAGTGTGCATTTAAAATCTCGCTTACAAAATAGGCACGGTCTTGTGTATTATTATTTATTTTTTTAATAAAATATAAAGATTCCTGCTACTGTATGTGACACCACTGAGTATAATTATCTTTCGTTGTTGAATTAATTGCCCTTTAATTTATGTGTTGTATTTCTTCTTTCTCTTCGTTCTCTTCTTTATCTTTCTCTTCTTTCTCTTCTTATTCTTTATATGTCTCTTCTTTCCCTTCTTTCTCTTCTTTCTCTTCTTCTTCTTTATCTTTCTCTTCTTTCTCTTCTTTCTCTTCTTCTTCTTTTTCTTTCTCTTCTTTCTCTTCTTCTTCTTTATCTTTCTCTTCTTCTTCTTTATCTTTCTCTTCTTTCTCTTCTTTCTCGTCTTCTTCTTTATCTTTCTCTTCTTTCTCGTCTTCTTCTTTATCTTTCTCTTCTTTCTCTTCTTTCTCTTCTTCTTCTTTATCTTTCTCTTCTTTCTCTTCTTTCTCTTCTTTCTCTTCTTTCTCTTCTTTCTCTTCTTCTTCTTTATCTTTCTCTTCTTTCTCTTCTTTCTCTTCTTTCTCTTCTTTCTCTTCTTTCTCTTCTTTCTCTTCTTCTTCTTTTTCTTTCTCTTCTTTCTCTTCTTCTTCTTTATCTTTCTCTTCTTTCTCTTCTTTCTCTTCTTTCTCTTCTTTCTCTTCTTTCTCTTCTTTCTCTTCTTTCTCTTCTTCTTCTTTTTCTTTCTCTTCTTTCTCTTCTTCTTCTTTTTCTTTCTCTTCTTTCTCTTCTTCTTCTTTATCTTTCTCTTCTTCTTCTTTATCTTTCTCTTCTTTCTCTTCTTTCTCGTCTTCTTCTTTATCTTTCTCTTCTTTCTCTTCTTTCTCGTCTTCTTCTTTATCTTTCTCTTCTTTCTCTACTTTCTCTTTTTCTTCTTTCTCTTCTTTCTCTTCTTTCTCTTCTTCTTCTTTTTCTTTCTCTTCTTTCTCTTCTTCTTCTTTATCTTTCTCTTCTTTCTCTTCTTTCTCTTCTTCTTCTTTATCTTTCTCTTCTTTCTCTACTTTCTCTTTTTCTTCTTTCTCTTCTTTCTCTTCTTTCTCGTCTTCTTCTTTATCTTTCTCTTCTTTCTCTTCTTTCTCTTCTTTCTCTTCTTCTTCTTCTTCTTCTTTTTCTTCTTCTTCATCGTCTTAAGAGTTGATTCTAAGATTCTTAAAACCCAATGCCTATGAAAGCTTGTCTCCATTGGCCTTTCTGAACAAATTTTGGTCTGGTAAAGATTCAAGCCGCTCGCTATAAATTATTACATCCCTATCACCGAAGTCGGGTTAGAAGTGAGGTATTAGGGCCGAGCACACCTGGGAACACTTTTTACGTGGCATAGCCTATAATTCATGATGCTTACTGAACATTATCTCATATTTCATCTCTTTTAGATTGTTCCTACTTCTAACCTACAGTTGGGCCTATCCTTCATACCAAGATCAGATCCCCAACGGTAAAAATGTAATGCACCCATGTATACCCAACTACACATGGCCAGGTGTCGGACATCAGAACAAAAATGGAGGCGGTGCAAGAAATCCATTTGGTGAAGCTTTTGCCCGCGAAGGTCATCAGGTCTTGCTATTTTATTTTTGTCTCCTAAATTTAGAAATATACGTATCAATTGTACAGAATAATAAACAACTCACGCAAAACTGCAATTACAAAATTGTATTTCAGGGGTATTGGGATTGAACATCGACCAACCGCCTTAGCTTTTCCTTAACTAATGTCAGGTACCCATTAGAGCTGGGTGGACTGAGAGGCGCCCTAAAGCTCCCGAAAGTAAAAATCCGAGTCTTCACCAGGATTCGAACCCGGGACAAAGCGCTTTACCACTCAGCCACAGCTAGACGTAAAATGCATCAGAAAAAATACAAGAACACGCACACACACAAAACATAATAAAGTTAAAAGCTTATGCAAAATAATTGTTAAGATAGGCTAATTTGATCTTAAATGTATGAGACCCTTTTTTTGTAATGGAATAGGAACCTCGCCCCCCATATGGGCTTGTCGTTTTCTTTATATGAATATTAAAATAAGAAATCCCCCTTTTCTGATATATAACAAATACAAGTATATGACAAATATATGACACATGACAAATCGTGCATATTATCTGACGTGACGAAATCACATACATTTTTTGATTGATTCAAACCCTAATTGTAGTCCTGGGATAGTTAGGCACGATCTTAAATACTATCTCATTGTAAAACTTGTTTTTGAAACATTATCTCTTTGTTTAGTGGACGAAAGCTTTGTGTGCTACAGACACGGACTGGGATGGAAAAACTAATGGCGAGGAACTCGGTGACCCGTCATGTGTTTGGACGCCAGGTAAAACTCCATCACGAACTGTGAACATCACACACCCAGGTAACTTTTGTCTTCAGCAACTTAATAACAATACTTATCAACAGCTTTATAACTATTGTCTTTAGTAGTTTTAGTACTACTGTTTTCAGTGCATTTCTATTTACGTTGTGAAATAATGCATTTATAACTATTGATAAATAAAGTTTTAAGGGTTCTCCAACCAATCTGTGTACCTCCCCAGGGGTGTGTGAACCAATAACGTCAACAAAATGTCAAGGACAGAATAGTTTTGTAACATGCCAAGCAGACAGTTTTGATGATAACTGTGAAATCATTAAAAATACAGGTTTGAGTATAGAAAACTTTAAAACTAAAGTTGGTCTATTTATAATACTGATGTAGATCTAGAGCGATTATGTGTTGGAATAAAACAGTTTTAGAAATTATATTAAGCGTTGTTGTAGGCCTATCAATTAATTTTGAATATTGGACCATTCGTATAATTAAATCTAATAGTTCTAGACTAACACTTAAAATGGATTTATATAAATGGAAAAGGGTGAACAACCTGAATTCGCACTCATGGCTCAGACTAAAAGGGCGTGTAAACGGTAGCAAGCAATTAGTTTACAAAGCCTCTGTTCGTGGTTCAGAGAATGAACAGAGAAAAGTTAAATTAAAATATAAAAAAAAATTAAATCAAAATTTATATAAGGGAATCAACTGCTAATTCACTGCTCTAGTTCTCAATACTGCAAGATTTATTTCCCAATTTGTAAACTAAAAAAAGTAATTATCACTATAAACTAATAAGATTGTTGTTTTTTTAAATTAATATGCGTTTTGTCATCGACTATTAATTGTGAAAAGTTGAAACTTGACCCCAAAATAGGAAGTACAAGAAGAAAGTGTTCCTGACAGATAGACAGACTGACAGACAGACAGGATTGAGTTAATAGTTTGTAATGTTGGATGCCCTCACTCTTGTGTGTATTATCTTGGAATTATATTTGTTACAGATGTGAAATATGTCGACCTCAGGATGCCAACCATCTCAATCCCAGCCGACGACACAACCTACATGTGTCTTTCCTTCAATCTGCCTAAAGACCAGGACTACCACATCGTAGCAGACAAACCAATCATCAACAACTCCAACGTAGTACATCACATGATGCTGTATGGCTGTGACGATGGTACACGTGACGTGTTTTGTGTCTGTCAATAAAACGATCACTAGGTCAATAGGTCAATAGGTCAATAGGTCGATTCACTTTGAGACAAGGAACTGATTAAATCTTTGTTTATAGATTTATCTTGATTGCATCGACACTAGAAAAGAACGCAACCAGAGGGAGTATTGGATAGTTTAATTTAATTGGTAGAAAATGTTATTATCGTGGTTCAAGATTCTTTAGTTAGACTTGCTAATGTTTACAAAATCAGTTCAAACAAAAAAAAAGCATATACATAGAGTGAAACTAGTCACGAGCAATCTCTCCAGCCTCTTCCCAGTTGGTGTTCACTGCTCTGAGGTCCTTGATGAAGGTGCGGCACCAGGTTATACCAGGACATCCCTTTTGCACATTTCCTCATATCAGCCTCCCATGTTATTGCTGCCCTTGGGATGCGCCATTTATTCTGTAGCTTAAATTTCAAGCAACGCTGTCATTGAATTGGTCAAGGATTGATTTTTGTGTGTTTGTCGCTGTTTGTCGTTGTTTGTCAATGTATTTGTTTGTGACTCAATCTCTGCAAGAAAATCAGTCTTAGCCTCTTAGAGAAACAACGAGGATTGGTCGTGGGGCTAGTAACCCGACCCTGTAAACATTTACGGTAGATAAAGAACACTGATTAGAGCACAAATATATACATATGTATAAAAGTATAATAAAATAATGCAAGCATCAGAAGGTTTGAAACAAAGGACTGTTATGTTTTAAACTTCAATTTGTTTTTTTTTTCAGATTCAGGTGATTTTTTTATCTTTATATTTTGTTCTAACACTATTTGTATCTTCAAACAAGAACTTACTGATTTTTTTTATTTCAGCCAATACCGAATTTTTCTCTACCCCATCTGAATGTGAAATGAGTAAATGCACCGCCATCATAGGCGGTTGGACGGTGGGAGAAACTGGAGAGTGCTACGATGAAGGAGTTGGCTTTAGAATCGGCGTGACTGGTTTCAAGACAGCAGTACTGGAGGTATTTGGTTGACTATATTTTCGACTGAGGTCTTTAATTACACTTTGAATAATTAGCTTCTCTATTGTCGCTGGTTCGCTTTGATGCCAGGGAGGCTATGTATAAGTGTAAAGGCCCTAGAGGTTTTGAACTAAAAACCATGTAGGTAATAGATCAGCGTAGTTTTAGATTGCCATTGTATAAGATCTATAAAGATGTATATCATCACCAGGGACATAATTGGTGAATGGTAAAGCTTTTTGGCTTCCGAAACAAGGGCTCCTTGGTTCGAAGACTGGGATTTTGAATCTTGGGTTTTGCCTCAGAGTCCACCTACCTCTAATAGGTCCTTAACTTTAGTTTCGGAAAGTAAAGGCAGCTAAGATAAGATAAGATAATTTTATTGGTCCGCACAAATGGAAATTCAGTTTGATTACAATTGGATGTCTTAGCATTAATACTATAACAATAACATATAGATGCCAACACACAAAACATACACTTACACAGGCGCACACACACACACACAAACACACACACACACACACACACAGAGCGCTTTATCGACTAGTTGGCCGTTGTGCTATTCACATTACATCCTCATTAACAGACGGCCATAGAAACGGATGTCCTTTATATAAGGAACTCGGCGTTAAACTAAAACCGTTCCGCTAACCATTCAGCAAGCAAATCTCTTCATCTATGATTTTTTTCATTCAAAGCCAGGCCATTTCGTTTTTACAAGTCAGAACTATGAGATCTAGGATTTTGGTTAGTATCACTGTACTCCAGGTATGGGCAAATTACATCTCGATTGCCACATGCGGCCCGCGAACACCTACAGTAATCAGGTGTGCCCACAAATTATATATATAAAACATGCAAATATATTAAAAATAAAATATTTTAAATATTTCTTTCTATATTTATTACTGAATGACTTCTGATTCTTATCATGTATGATGAAGAGGCTAAGAAACAATGTCTCTACTTGTCATTCTAAAAAGTTGTAAGTCAACGAAGACTATTCTTATCGGCAATGCCTCGTTACGTCAGTCAAAGACACACTCAGGCCAGCTTTTATGAAGAACTGGGTTGAAAGTGTTGAGTTGGAACAATATGGCAAGTGTAACAACGGATGGAGCCCGTGCTTTGAGAGAGAAAAAATAATTTTAAATAAATGAAAGAAAACTATCCCAACCATAAACTCTAAATAGGAAAAGTTAGCGTTAAGCTGCATTGACTATCAAACTTATTATTGACTCAATTATCTCAGTGATAAACTTTATTAGAGTTATGGGTCTCTTAAACACAGGCAGTTCCGAGAAGAAGGACCCTACTTGAAGATTTGGAAACTAACCATTCCGATGTTCGATACCACAACAGAATCTGCTGGCTTAGCATGGGCAAGGTATTGAGAGGATTATTAGATCTCTTGTTTGATTGACCCTTGAAGGGCATTGACCTGTGACCTTGTTGCTAATATTTATAATGAAGAGCGGAAAACAGACTTCATGTTTTTCATCGGCACCGTTACAAAGGATTGTTTTCAAGTGTATGCATGTTAAACCTTTCTAAACAAAGCTTCCCTATTTCTCCAGCAGGCAAGTGAAATCAGCTTTTGTAATTTTCCTTTGCACAAAGGTGAAACTATTTCTAGTGAAATGGTAAAAAAGTACAAGACATATTTGGATTCCTTGATTGTGAAATTTGAATGCAAATTTTAAGACGTCAAGAACTTGGAACCAGTTTTTTAAAACTCTCAGCTCACCATTTAAGGCAAACGTTTATTTAGCTCGAGAGGACATACTTCGAAGCAAATTATGACCTGGAGTTCCATTGCAGTCCGTTCTTCCGAGTGAGTTTTATGGGTGCCAAAGCTGTATTTCCACTTTTTTAAAAACTTTCACAATATTTGGGTCCACATTCACTGTGAATAAGTATTGTGTATTGTTTGAAAATAAACAAGTGTAAGAACAGGTCGATACTGACTGACTGTTTTTTGACAGAAGTCACAAGGATAAGAACTAGTAAGCTAGTTCCAAAGGTCCGGAAAATCATGCTCGGGTGTAAACAGTTAAATACTTCAAATTAAGTACAACTGTACGTTTGTGGTGTAATGTTGTCATGTAAAAAAAGACAAAACCAAAATTGTAAAAAATATTCGTAAAATTAGTTTCAGAAATAGCTCATTCTTGTTGTCCCTCGATTAGGAGTGTAAAAAAAAAATCGTATTTTATTCAAGTTGTAACACTTAAATATTATTATTATTACAATATATATATATATATATATATATATATATATATATATATATATATATGTATATGCGGTCCCCCCATTCAAAAAAAAATTAATGCGGCCCTCTATAGAAAAAGGTTGCCCACCCCTGCTGTAGACAAATATTTTTCTGATACCTCGCTCATGCTCCCATTTTTACGACCATGAATGTATAATTGCTGAACATTGTAAATGAGCATACACTATATACAATTTGACTGCTCGACAGTGTTAATATGTTCGGAACTTGGATACGTTAACACGCTCTATCTTGTGTGCTATTGCTGTCCTTAAAGCGAACTCGCCACATCTCCACGAGTATGGCTGAGGGCAATGCTACTCTGAGCCAACACATCCTTGACACAAGCAATGCAGATGATGAACACAACAGACTCATCAATGTAACAATTTTGTTTTGTCATTAAGCACAAGTGCTACAAAGAGATGTCGAAATTCCCCAAAAAATAAATATAAAATGTGTCATTGTAGAGTCGACTGTCTGAATTTATTACATCCACGTAACGGAGGTGGGGGCGACTAGTCTTTCTTGAGCCAGACGCGAGTTGCCCACAGACCGCACTAGATGGGCCTCAGCTATGGAAGAAAAGCGTGTCATACGAAAAATGGCAGGCTCCTTTACCACCAAAGCGAAAGCCACCTTGACCTGCTATATGTGTGGAAGGGAATGTCTCTACTAATTTGGGCTCCACAGTCAAATGAAAAAGTGTTCAAGATAAACCATAGTCGTTCTACGGAGGCCTGATCATGATTAGTATCTAAAGATTTTCTTGTAGTAGATCAGACTCAATCAAACTTTCATGCGATTGTCAGAACCCTCATGGATGACTTCCACGTCTCGCAAGCGTAGAGACATCATGGTCTCCAGACTGATCGATTTGTTTCCAAAGAACTTTTTAGGCCTTCAACTTCTGTTGTTTTTCTTATTAGTACCGTTCTCGTTACAATTTGCCCAGTAATTACAGTCCATCTCATTGTGGCAGTTTACTAACTGAAGAATATGGGACATGTAAGCTCTGACTAATATTTTATATTCTTTTTTTTTTTAAATTAACTTTTTAAATATATAGGAAGAAACTTTTGTCTAAAAAATCGTGAACAATTGTAATTATATTTGACCTAAAGCCATTCCTATTGACCTGCAACCATAAAGCAGCCACTTAAAATTGTCTTTCATTGATGATGTCAATATGACGCTGTATATAAATTTGAATCTCGCTAATGTCTAGATACACTACAACAATCCGAAACTGGTGTCCACCTACAAAGATGCCAGTGGTCTAAGTGTCTACTACCGTCCAGCCAGACCTGAGGTCCTTGACATGTTTACAATGATGACTGGACAGACTATGTTACCTCTACCGCCAGGTATGAAGGACAGATTGTAGCTATTAAATGATTCTAATGATTCAATGTTTCTATTGACATTATATTTATAATTATTAAATGTTTGTAGTTACTACATGTATGTAGACATTAAAGGCGAGAAAGAGGTCTGTGATTTTATAGGGATTACAGTAAGATAATAATGGCCAGTCAACTTAACATTTATTTGGTATAGTTCAGTCTACTTTACATTGCTTTGGTATAGTTCAGTCTACTTTACATTGCTTTGGTATAGGTCAGTCTACTTTACATTGCTTTGGTATAGGTCAGTCAACTTTACATTCATTTGGTATAGGTCAGTCTACTATACATTCATTTGGTATAGGTCAGTCTACTATACATTCATTTGGTATAGGTCAGTCTACTATACATTCATTTGGTAATGGTCAGTCTACTTTACATTCATTTGCTATAGGTCAGTCTACTTTACATTCATTTGGTATAGGTCAGTCTACTTTACATTCATTTGGTATAGGTCACTCTACTTTACATTCATTTGGTATAGGTCAGTCTACTTTACATTCATTTGGTATAGGTTAGTCTACTTTACATTGCTTTGGTAGGTCAGTCCAAGATTCAGAAGGCTGGTGTCTGTACCAGCTCCTGTACGTCCATGCTGTTCAAAGAAACTGTCTACGTCAATAGCGCCACCAATCATATGCATTTATTAGGTGAGTACTCGCCTTCAGTTACACGTGAGTGATGAATTTAATATGCACTTTCTAGGTGAGTATTGATACACCTACATTTAAGGTGAGTGCTACTATACAATTGCATGATCATATTAAGGTAGTGAGATCATACCATGACATCGCATTTATTCTAATCAATCTCAACTTCGAGGTCTACAAGTTAGATTGCGTTACAAAGAGTGTTGTGTGGCCATCAGAATGAAACCACAACTTTACTTTCTCTGAGGCCAGGCTTTAACTTGAGTGAACTGAAATACTAAAGTCATAATGTCAGATAAATGAGTATGCAACAAGAGTTGTGTTTCATGAGCACCTTAAAGGCAGCTGTCTCTATGAATGAACTAGGGCAGTACCGGGCTTCAGTAATTGGAGGCCCTAGACGTGAATAGGGTGGCCCTAAATAAAATAGAAAAGCCAAAAATTAAGACAAAAAAAAATTGCAATGAATTAAAAACCCTCCTGCATTTAATTCTACCTACAGCAAGAACTAAGTTAAAGTCACAAAGCGCTGAGAGCACAATGTAATAGACGTGGACGAGTCATGATCCATAGACTTGAAATAAAGTTTCGACATTTCACCAAAAGGAAGAAACAATGGTCTTCTAATAAGAAGATCTAAACATTTGTTAATAAGCATTGAATCATAGTAGAGCATTGGAGCTTGGCTATTAGGCATTTAGGAAATTTAGGCACGGATATTTAGGCACCGCATATTTACGGATATTTAGGCTATCAATTAAAAAAAACCTCACCAGTCAACTTTTTAGGGGCTGGTGATGGACTGAAGCAATGAGCGGAGAATCATCTCTACCTCCCCCGAATCCTGTGATGTCTATATTATATAATGACCCAGGAGTCATTTTTTCCACACATTCTTATGATTGTCTTTTTCTTCCCATTTTGTCAGCTTTTCTTTAGTTAGAATCGTTATAGTTGCTATTTATTATAACGTCACCGATAGCCCATAGCCTAAGGATAAAATATACGTTAACATTTTAAAATGATTTTCAAAATTAAGGACGCTTATTAAAGAGTGCCTAATTATCCGGTGCCTAATTATCCGCCTTGTCAAAAAGTGCTTTATTATCCAGTGCCTAAATTTCCGGGTGCCTAATTATCCGGGTGCCTAAATTTCCGGGTGCCTAAATATCCGGGTGCCTAAATTTCCGGGTGCCTAAATATCCGGTGCCTAAATATCTGGTGCCTAATTATCCGGTGCCTAAATTTCCAGATACAGGCTAGTAGACATAGAGCCATAGAGTTTTCTATGTTTGAGATTTGATCCATGTTTAGCAATGTTTTCACTAAAAAACCGTTATTTAAGTCCCTAGCGAGCCCCCCACCAATCAGAGGCCCTAGGTGGCTGTCTAGTTAACCTATGTCTAAGGCCGGCACTGATTAGGGCTGGAAAATACGACTGGAAAGCTTTTAGAGGTACTCACTCATTTTTAATTTGAAACTTATGCCTAAATTATCTCTTCAATAACCGAGCGGAAGCTCAGAATCTTACACACGTTATGAGACTTTTGTTTTTTCTAGCACAGAAAGGTTTAGCACCAATTGTCTGCCCTTATCGTTTGGTTCCTTCCAATTATTGAATCTTCACACTATCCCTTACCATATTAGTGTAGCTACTAAGTATTATCTGTTTTTTTTTAATGTTTTTTTTTATGGTTTCTTTCATCTATTTTGAAGTGACCTAACCGCGCTCTGATGTTATTACACAGCTAACAACGAGCATTCAAATATTTTTGTAAATACTTATGAAAGTATGGATATCAAAGACTTATGAAGTTTATGATTACCTCTCCTTTTGTTGTCTGCGCAGAGAAAAAAAAACAACAAAACAAAACATCGTAATATGCTTGTGGTTTATATAAAAAAAATTCAATAATTATTCTGAATTTTATTTTTTTTTTCTTTTAAAAAATCAGTTTAATTCGAATTCAAGTCTTTATTTACATAATTGCAATCATCGATTGTCATTTATCAGCACAGATCCATCATTTCTCTACAATTGTTCCACGACGTCATATAAATATCTTATATCCAATTTTTTATTTTATAATCTTTATAAAACTGTAAACAATGTTTACAGGTTCTTCGATGAGGATAGAACTCCTAAGAAAAGGTGTTGTCATTACCAATTTGACAAACGAGGAAGACTTTGATTATAATACACCATTTACACAAGAGTAAGATTTTTTTTGCACTACGTTGTTTCTTTGAAATATTTGAAATATTATATAAAAAATAGTAAGTTATCTTCTCTTGAATATATTACCACCCTTGTTTAAAAAAAATACCTGACCTATAGCACCTAGTTTACCAAAAGCACAGGAGAAATATGAAAGGAAAAATCGTGTTGACGCATGCCAGTGGACTACAGAGTGTATATTAAAATTATTTACTTGACAAATGCTAATACACGTCTAATCAAAATTTAGCACTTCAAATTATTTGTTTCCAACACTAATCGTAATAGTTAGTATAATCTTGGTACCCGCGGTTTGGGAATCGTGGTCAAGATAGTTTGTTTATTTTTATTTCTGTTTCAGTTACGAGGTGCCCGTGAAAGTTTTACCAGGAGATGAGATAGTCACGAGGTGTGTCTACAACACGGAGTCCTCCAATGACTACGTCTACTACGGTGATGCTACCTCGGATGAAATGTGCTACGGCTACCTGACGATGTATCCCAAGAGTGCTCTTAGATCGGCACGTAAGCAATGTTGATCTCAGTTTAGTTTTCGCTTGGAAAAGCTCGCAACATCATGCTTATCTTATCTTATATATTAAAGACGTTATTTCATGTGTCGATCTAGTCATGCATCTTCATCATGACTTAAAACTCTGCTAAATCGTTGGTTTTCCTGGCTGATTCAGGCAATCCATTCCATTCGTTAATGTCATTAGGGAAAGAAGAAGCACTTGTATGAATTTGTTCTAGCGTATGAAATAAGAAATGTGCCTCTATCTTTATGTCTTTCTGAGTATTTCATTGTTTTTTTTATTATTATCGTAAATTAACGTTTATTATAGCTTTTTTTAAAATTATTCTTCTGTCCCAAAGTGTCTCTAAGTTTAGTGAGTTTACTTGTGGTGCTACTCTAATCAAATTTAAATATTCGTGTGTTATAAATCTCAATGCTCTATTTTGTGTGTTTGTTCTAGTTTCTTTATGTTTTCTTGAGTTAAGTGGTCCCAAGCAGAAGGAAGAAAAAAAAATATAACAGGTAGAGGGAGGGGGGAAAGAAGAGGTTGGGCCCAATGATATAGCCTGTTTGCGGGACACTGGAGTGGAAATCTTGAGATGGGGTGTTCAGCCTGTCATTCCATTGGGATAAGCCTACACATGAGGGTCCAGTGTTGTTTTCTATCTTATCAACGCTTTTCTTTTCATTAAAGCAGTTTCTTTGATTCTGAAGACCAAAGAGGAGGGCAGTAACTTCGCTCCTTGTTTATCCAGTTTCCATTGATACAGACAAAGCCAGGAGTCTATTTAAAATTCTCTTTTCCTCGTCTGCCACTGTCTTTGACAAGTTTTTGTTTTTATTTGGGTCTCAAATGTATGTCTTGCGACTTCCTCGAGAACTCTCCGTCTCTTTCAGACGCCATCAGCAGAAAGCTGCTTTCCTTAATGCCGGCGAGGGCAAAATGGCGTCTGGGTTGATCTTACTGTTTATTGACTGATAAATTGTAGTCTTACTAAACTTTATAGATTTTCATTTCAGCTTTGTAAACTTAACTAGTTTCGTTGTTTCTTCAAAAGTAAAGTTACCTTCTTTCTTTATAAAACTAGAACAAAACTGTGTGGCGACCTCGACTTTGTCAGCTTGTGAACTGGCAGAAGGTGTTACTTACAATGGTTGTGATTGGAAGACACTTATTAAACCAAACAACGCAGACGTGAAGAAAATCAAAAATGACTTGTACGAGAACTGCGACTTAGGAGAAACATGCAGGTCTCTCTCTCTCTCTCTCTCTATCTGTCTCTCACTTTCTCCCTTCTCTTTCTACCCTCACACTCTCTTACTTTTTCTTTTTTTATTTCGCTTCTCTTTCTCCTCCTGCTCTCTCTCGCTCTCTTTCTCTCTCTCTCTCTCTCTAACATGAATTTCCTTCTGATAAGTAATGAGTGGCAATAACCGCTTCCCACTTTTAGGGTATTTGAGTTCAAATCCCAAAAGAAATTACTCAAGTAGTTTCTGCTAAGCAACATAAAGGTAAAACGGTAATTCTCTCTCAGATACACTTTATCCCACAGATTGATAACCCTGATTTGACCAGAGCGCGCTGAGTATATTATGTAGCTTTGTGGGATTGAGACCAGAACGCATTGAGAATGCTAAGTGGCGTTGAGGAGTACTTTACACTAATTAAATTACACAACTTTAAAACACTTTACTTGTGAAATGTAGAAATGCTAATGAAATTATCAGAGCGTGTTGGTCGAGCTTGAAGTGGTGGATTTCGGGGTCAAAGGTTTTGAGATTGATTCTTCCTCTAAATGTTTTACTTTTAAATTTAGCCTATGAATATGCCTGAATCTATCAACTTGTAATGTAGCAATGACAACTGTAATAAAAGTTTAGAGACTTTAATCATGTTGCTGGTAAGGTGATATCTACGCAAATCCTTGCTTATAGAAATAGATGAGCTCTATATTATCTGCCGTTTTGCTTTTCTTATAATACATGTTTCCATTTGTGTTTAATAGAAATATTGTTTTACATTTTTTTTAAACATTTATTTTTCAGCCAAGAATGTAAAGACATCATTAGGACTCTAACCGATCCATGCTTTCAAGAAGATAATATCATATTTGTCAGGAGTTTAGAGGCTATCACCGAAGACGTGTTTGAGATAATCCAACATCTGCAGTGGTGTCCTGTTACCACAACTCACAACGGTCCGAGTCACAATGCAGCGGTCTTCGACGACAGCAACACAAACTACAACGGGGTGACAATGGTCACTGTTAGCTCCAAACATGTGGCTCTGTTGATTGGTTTTGTTTTTACTTTAAAATACTCCCTATTTTGAATGTGTAAGATGTAATCTTGCAATAAGTTTAAAGGTCTACATCTACATTAATAGAACAACAAGTAGATATCGATAGAACCAAGCCACAATAGAGGGAATAACTTTAGTTAATACAATTATAATGCTACACCTATTCACACTGTTATAATAAGATTCAATAAAGCTTGTTTACTCTATTGTTTTATTGCATTCTTTTGCATGTATCAGTTTTCTGTTCGATATTTAACGATGCTTGAGCAGAAGTTGTATTGACTTATTATTAATTATAACTGAGCGCTCAACTCTGTAGCTCCTATTCATTTTGTTATACATGTTTTGATTATTCTTTAGAATTACAGATAATTCTATCTTATCCTGCATCGCCTGTGTGGGTCTTGTTCATGAGCGCCCGCAGAATTTTTTGCAGGAAGGGGGGTGGTGTAAGTTGACACCTACGGCTCAAAATAGTAGTTTCAACTTTCTTGTTACGAAGAGTATTAAAAAATAGAACTGGTGTGCCCCCCCCCCCCCTCTTTTTTTCATTATCCACATGTACGTGATTTTAGCTTTGTGAGTCGACTGCTAATCTTCAAGTTTTTCTGCCAACAGTCTCGCCTTACTCAGGATGCCATCCTTGGAGTGTTTCTCAGCATGGTCAATTTGGTTTTTGAATGAGTTAATGAGTCAGCTGTTGAGAGGCCACTATGTTAAGATGGACAGACTACAACATCTAAGAACAGATGAAAAATTGACGACAATGAAATGACAAATCAGAACCTCACGAGGAGCAGTCACTTATTTTGCACGTGCAGTTCTTTTGGTTTCACTTGAAATGGGATTGTACGGAAGGAATAAATAATCTTCTTGAAGACACCAACAGCATAAGGTGCATATGAAACGTCAGTAATGACAAGGCAACTCTACGAGACGCGCAATGGACAAAGGCTGCTTTTTGTATTTCTTTTTTCACAAATCTTTGTCTGAACACAGTTCTGAATGCTAGACATCACGGTGCAGCCATTGAAATCTTGGCCGCGTAGTTTGTTCTTGTCTAGACCGTACATATTGTATTCACCGCTATTGGCGTTAGACAAAGACAGTGCGTCTCTCTGAACAACAGGTTAAAACCAATGAAGTCTTCTCGATTACAACAAACCGAAGTGCCTGAGATCTCTGCAGTTTGATCACCAAAATGCCCAACAAATGTAGTCAATTCATGATGCTGCTACTCTATGTTTTGGTTTCTCCCTGCCGCCAGTATTAAGTTGATCAAAGTAAGTGGTATGACTCGGACATGAGACATGGGAACAATTTTCTTCTATCCTCTGCCATCTGGTGTACAAGCATAACCTGTTTTGTTTTTTTATCGAGCGCTAACACAGACATCGACTCCGCAAGACATCGACACCGCAAGACATCGACTCCGCAAGACATGGACTCCACAAGACATTGACTTCGCAAGACATCGACTCCGCAAGACATGGACTCCACAAGACATCGACTCCGCAAAACGTACTTACATTTACAAAGATGACTGCATTCTTCACTCTTGTTTAAAGAGACTTTCACATTTATCACATCAAAAGCAACTGGCAAGGATTTCTCCTCCAAGGCAAAAAACAAGCCAACAACATTTATCCTATTCTAGGCCTAAAGTTGGACTTAACTAATGAAAAGTATAGTTATGTGCAAATGGAAACACTTATTCACAACTAACTTACAATAGAACATTTCATACCTTTTATAGTAATAATAATTGCAAGCCTATAATAAAGCATACAGGGTTGGCCATCAACTCCTGATTAACCTATTCTAGTTTATTACAATAATAGCTAATTTCCTTACAAATGTACTATAGTGGAAACTCTACTTGTTAAGTTGCTACTTAGAAGAAGATAATTGATTTGAAGTGGTATAAAATCTGCTAAAATTTGACTACTCAGAATCCAGGAGGATGCACGTACATTGTGTGTGATCAATTCCTGATAAGCCTAAGCTAGTATGCTATTCATATCCTTATTAACTGTGATATAGTTTAAGCAATACTTGTTCAGTTAATATTTCGAAGTTACTTGATTTGATGATACCAAAATAAATGGCAGCTCAAAATCCGGGGGGGGGGGGGGGGGTTGCATGTGCACCACCTTGCGCTCCCTTGCGGGCGCCCATAGTCTTGATAGAGTGACAAGATGTGCTATTTTTTTTAAACGCTGCATGTCCTTCCATCTAAGACCACAACATTCAAGCGGCGGGGGGGGGGGGGGGGGGGGGGGGTCACAAGACATTAAATGGATGCGAACTAGCGCTGACCACAGCTAAGAAATAATCATACTAATAACGAGCCAAACCGAAAAAGACGGGTTCCTGGCAGGCGGCACTTTCACCTGCAATTTAATAATCTTGTACTGGGAGACAATCCTTGAATTATCTACGTTCTGTTCATTGTTACCAGTTCCCTCCCATCAGATGTGCCTAGTGGGATACAACTGTATCAAAAAAGAAGCCAAGCTACTGAATTGAAGGTATCGTTTGTATGATTTATTGATTTATTTTTGTATGTAAAACGTGAAACTAAATTCAAATACTAGTGGAAAATTACAACAAATAGTAAGGGAGGATTTGTAAAAAATGCAAAATTACCATAGTAACTAGGGCGTCGCCAGGTCGTTATGGATACCAAACGGTTGAGATGAAGATGTTTACATTTTTTTTATAAAAGATACAGCGCTCTGCTCATGTAACAACAAATACAAATTAATTTCTACAGCAATATACTGTCTCTTCCATTTCTCCAGATACATTTGCCTTCGTTTCCATTTCTCCAGCAATACGCTTGCTTTCTATTCTATTTCTCCAGCAATACGCTTGCCACCTATTCATTTTATTAAAATCTATAGCTCTAAATAAAACGTTTACTTAAGAACTATGTACGCCCTGTAGAGGCATACTTAGTTTCATAAGTTTTCATATCTTTGTACAGACAGTTATCTCAATATGATTATTGCTACTTCTTTGTAGATCTAGTAACTAAGCGCTACATTCTATTTATATATTCTTATGTTCGGTTTTGTTTATATAGGCATTGTTTTCGTATCCAACCATCAGGTACCGAGGGCTGTATTTCACGTGATTACGTAGATCCAAGTGAGAACTGTACATTTCGCCAAAGGAGGAAGGCGGAACAGAGGTGCGCTATAAAAAAATCAACTCAAGCGCCATTTTGCCCTTACTGGCAAAGAGGTAAGTGGCTGGCAGCAGATGGCCCCTGAAAGAGACGGAGGGCTCTGCGGGGCACACATTTAAGGCCCAAAAAGGAAGCCATTATTGAAGACAGGCGCAGAAGACGGAAAGAACATTTAAACCGACCTCCGGCGGGCAAACGGCTTTGTCTGCACGAGATTCGGAAAAATATCTACCCGGGTTTGCACAGTCATGTGAAACACTGCACTCATTCTTAATCTTCGGAATCGAAGACATTGCCATTGCTCTGCAGTCAGAACTGTTACACGTCGGTGGTCTATTTAAAGTTTCTTTTTACCCCTCGGCATCTACCTTCGCCATCCATCTGTCTCTTGCAGAGATCATTTCCCGCCAGTTTTCTTGTATGCCAGTGTGGGTGAAGTGACGAATGCTTTCAAACGGTTCCTAGGGAAGGGGGGGGGGTACGGGCGGACTGTCTTAACTTCTTTTCAGCTCACCACCCCATCACAAAAAACAACAACTTTGGTATTTGGTCACCCCTAAACCTAATGGCTGTCCCACACTGTTGAACAGTAAGCAGTGCCTCTACACTGGCTACACCGGCTTCCAACAGAATGATTATATATGTAAGTAGTCGGATACCAGCGTATGCCCATTATGGAGAGCAGGCTACTTCCATAGAAGCGTTATGGAAGCCTTAAATATTTCCTTTAGAGCAATCATATCTAATTTAAAAAGGAGGAAAAATGGGAATAAAGAGAAGAAAAATAAAACAGAAATCATGATTCAAAAGTCATCAAAAGTGATTAGTTTAGGGGTTAATTTTGTGTACCTGGGCAGTGCAACACCTACAGACGCATTCATGTCTGAAAAATAGACAAAAGTCTTTCCAAGGCTAACATCACTTTTGACAGTGGCGTAGCAAGGTATCCTTTGGCCTGGGATTAAGATAAGGTTGTTGTGCCACTTTCGACAAGCTGAGTCTGGCTGTACCTAACAGTGCATCCATTGTGGGAGTAAATTTTGAAGAAAGCAAGACATACACAAGACAGACAATACCTAAGAAAGACAACACATAAGACAGACAACACATAAGACAGACATCGCATAAGACAGACAACACATAAGACAGACAACACATAAGACAGACAATACATAAGACAGACAATACATAAGACAGACAACATATATAGTGCGGTAAACAAGAACGAAGTCCTCCAACTTCAAGTTATTTAAAAGTGAAAGGCTTTGGTCAACTATTTACCACATATTCAGACATTCTGAATGTGTCCTATAGAAATAGTCCTAAGGGGCTCATGACTAAATGTTTCAAAACACAAACTTCACCGCAAACTAAGGTTGTTGACGCACTATTAATTAAGATCGTGGTTTAACCGCTTGATTGTCTAAGAGCCCCGCCATCTTCCTATCTTGTACCAAGCTAACCGTGCAGGACTCGCCATAGATTATCGACAGGGCCGTGGGAGCTCTCTTTCAACTCCGCTCCGTGCAATGGGTCCACTCTCGCGTTCCCTTGGACACTCCCTCAGGAGTTTTGGTTTGCCATTCATTTAACCTAACCACTTCCTCTAATGGTCGTTTCCACCCGAGTGCCACGTTGAGGCAGAATAGCGTACCCGGGCGTGGTTTAACCTAATTAGTGGAAAGCCAATCCTGATCTCGAGAAAGGCTTCTCAGATAGAATAATTGACTTTAGCCTTTAAAGTGCTGAGCTCTTTTACAATTGGTACATACGAAATGTAATTAAAATTCTGATGTTTAGAGGCTAAACTAACACATGCGTTTTAAGGAGTTAACATTGGCAGGTGTCTAACCAAATGTATTGTGGGAAACTTATCGAACGTAAATAATGTGTAGACATATATATATATATATATATATGTATATATACATTTTTTTTTTATTCAGTAAGTTCAAAATATGTTTTGATTAAGAGAGAGTATTTATTTTACTAAAGAAAAATCAACAAATTTAGATT
Organism: Biomphalaria pfeifferi; assembly: GCA_030265305.1. Taxonomy (NCBI): domain Eukaryota; kingdom Metazoa; phylum Mollusca; class Gastropoda; family Planorbidae; genus Biomphalaria; species Biomphalaria pfeifferi. The sequence continues at coordinate 124,250 of JASAOG010000363.1, forward strand.
GTGAATAGTAGTTAAAAGAACGAAAGCTGAATGACTGGCGCATCACATTCATTACAAGATAGCCAATTAAGTGTGGTTTGTACAGACAACATTAGTAATGGGGCTTTGTCCTATACTGTACCTGCAGACACAAGATTAAAAGAGGTGCTCACTTTCAAAATGTTATGACTGGCAGCTAGCACTGCAGGTTTGGGTAATGGAAAAGATTATATAGCAACAAAGCACAATAAACAATCTTTTATTTGTGAGGCGACAGGACTTTCCATCCTGCTTTAGAAATGATGTGACTTGAAGTCAATGAAATAATATAAGTTATTTACAGATTGAGACATTTTCTTCTGCCTCTTGAGGTCTGGAAGACATTACTTGGTCTGAAAGTTTTTTTTATGAGAGACTGTGTGCGGGGGAGTGCAATGTATGAATCCCCTTTCTATACACTAGTCTCTTGTTAACTTGAATTCTTATGATGATGTTATGTTCAAATTTAAATGTTAGACCTTTAAATAAACGTGCTCAAGAAAAGCTGGACCTACCATTAAAAATAAATGCCTATAAACATCGAAAACAAGGCAAAAATGTTAAACAGGTTGAACAAATAATATTAGCAATAATTTTAAGCACATAAAGCATTCATATATTCTGAACTTTTAAACAGCCAGTTTAAAACTAACTGCATTCTACCCCTTCCATTCAAACAGATAATTCTTTGGAGTCTGGTAGTATAAAAAGTAGGATATCAGTCTGGTTGATGAGTGTTATGTTTCTTGTATCTAATTTAGCAGTTCCGGTACCGACATTAAAAAATCTTTTAAATTCTTATTAAAAACTTCTCTAAGACTTGATCATAGTCTTTGTTTTCTCACTGTAGCAGTGCTCTGCTACATCAAGGCAGTGGCTTATAACCTTCTGGCATCTAAGGGCTTAATGGTTTTGTCTGGCTAACAAATTTGAGAAACGTCTAGAAATGTTTGAAGAGTTATGGAACATGTAGTTTGTAAACCATTAGGAGGATATTTTAATACATGAACTAGATCAAACACAAACACAAACTCCAAATCGGCTCCCGACGTGGCCCACCCAGGCAGGTAAAAAGACAGGTTTCAATATTTTCAGAAATGTAATCAGAATGAGATTCTATCAAAGACAAATGACAGAGAAAAATGGAGAAAAGGGTTGACAGATCTTGTGTGGTGCCCCAGCAGACCAAAGGATAGGTCTAAGTGAATGTGAACCTTGCTTAACTGATATCTTATAATGAATATCTAATTGTTTTGTAAAATGTCAATCTCTTATTGAAATCCTCAAGAAACAACCATTTCCGTAAAAAAAAGAAATTACCCTTTGGTTGAGTGCTTCAGGGCTATAGTGTGTTTCGACCGTTAGCGCGATTCTATGAAAAACTACTTATTAATTGTTTTTTTTTGTTTTAATTTATGTCCAGCTTATATGCATACTAAATAGATTTTTTTCTCCTTAAAAAATAGTTCACATTTTCGAATGTCCAAATGTAGTTGTTAGTATGACAGAACTTACTTAACAATACAAAATAAACAAAAAAATAAATCTAAAACCGTTTGCATAAATGTATTAAAAATATGGAAGCAGTCACTAACTTCCTGGATTCTAGATTCTTAAATACTTTATTCAACTCTTCATTATGTTTTTTTAATCAGTAGCTCTTTAGGAAACCTCATAATTTGCGCTATTCAACTTTAGCTTTGTCATCATATGAATACTTGGGCCTTAGGCCTCTTTTCTTTGCCACTTTTTTGGGGCTTTATATGCCTCTTTTTTTTGGGTCCTCCAGCCTCTTTTGAGGGTTTTTTATTTTTATTTTTTATTTAATTTTATTTGTTAGTTCTCATATTTCACAAATATTAAATCATAAAGAATTAAAGAGAAAATTTGAATAATGATTAACCTATACTTAATCACTTTACATAATAGTAATTGTTGTGACACGGTTACTATGTGTGGTCAGCTGTGACACACGGTTATTAAGTGTTGGGTATCGGAGAGTTAAGGGACTTGTGGGAAGTCATGAGTGCGTTGTAAACAATAAGAGAGGAAGTCATCTAGTGGAGTTGGTTATCTGTAGATAAGGTTAGCCTTGTTAGGTTTGAATGCTGCACAATAAAAGGGAGTTTATACTTAAAAGGACTTGTTTCTTTACAGTAATGAAAATATTATTTAATAGCAAAGACATACTACCTAACTATTGAAACCATCAGAGGCAGAAAAATGATACAAGGATTAGCATATCAACAACTAAAGGATAACCAACCAAAATTAAAAGCAAATACACACCAACACGTACACACTAACACATGCATGACCGCACCCACATACTAAATAGGTACTGAAACCATCAGATGTGATGGATTATTCAGAGCCACAAATATGATATAAGAGTAGCACATCAAAAACTAATACATAGCTAACCGGGAATAAATGTAAGTACACAAATATACGTACACATTGATTAATAGATGCATAACCATATACATACATACTCTTCATACATATATAAACACAAATAAACACACATTTCTGTTCATCTGTCTTAAAACAAATAATACAATATCAAATATCACCAACCCCATTTCTGGAATACTGCTTGTGTATTGTACAACCATTTAAAAATCAAACTAAATAATTCTCTATAATTTTCCCAAATGTCAATTCTAAGTAATTAGAATCAAACACCTTATTATTTTATGTAAAGCTTTGAGCCTGCTAGTCCAAACAAGATTCCGATATTCAGAAACAATAATCAAATTGAATTTATGAACCATTTCATTTTTCAGTTTTGGCAACTTGTTTAAAACAATAGACAAGTTTAGATTCACAAAGTTAGCTTACAGTATTTTTAACTTAAAGGAATAATGGACATTCCAAATCTTTATGCTTCTCGTTATCAGCATTTTCAAGATGACATAATGTACATTCATGGACATTTACCCGTTTAATTAACTATAGGGGTCATCCCAAAGATGTGTGATATGTTTGCTGTGTAGGTTTCTAAATGTGTCCTTGAATTCGGTCACCCCAAGAACTCCCCCACTTAATCCTATTCACTAAGTTTCATTATAACAGCTTTTAAAGATTTTTTTCCAAGTTGTGTAACTATATTTAATATAATTGAAAATAACTATATTTAATATAATTGAAAATAATTTTCAAATAACTTCGAGCAAAATACTAATATTAGTTATAGCTAAAATGCCCAAGTCCTCTTAAATGGTAGTTTCAGTATCATCATTGCTAGGACTACATAATATTCATGAGATTTCATCAAATGGCAAGATACTGGTAGATATTATAAAGTACTGCTTCTTTTTTTTTCTCTGTTACTAAAAAGGTGACATTGCTGATTTGTTATAACATTAATTCATGTAAAAAAATATTGTGAATATTCACTTTAATATTAAAAAAAAAGAAAGAAAGAACAATTAAAAAAAATGTATCCAGCAGAGTAGTTTACTTATTATGATATATTAGGTATTACTGTTATTATTAATAAAACGTTGTACTGACAACTTAGGGTAACGTCCCTTGATAAGACGTGAAAACCAGCGTACTAAGATTTGCATCCATTTCATAGCATAGTCTTGTGGTAATAAATACAACTCCTTTATAAAATCCCTTATCGCTTTAATATGTTTTCTGTTTACTAATCATTTTTAACCCTTAAAGCGCTGTGCTGTTTTGCAATGAGTATATACAAAATAGAATTACAATTTTTAATGATTAGAGACTAAACTACCACACGAGTTTTAAGGGTTAAGGAAACGTCTATTAAAATAGCGAAATTAAAATAATAATTCTTTAAATAGATTTTCTATGAATAATAGGTAAAAAAAAATTCGCTTGCATACGTCTACTGACTGTCACAAGACTATCTTATCTTATCTTATATAATACAGACGTTACTTTTACAAAGAAGATGATTACGTCCTACGCGTCATGCATTTAGTCATGCATATTAATCAATGACTTAAATTCTGCCAAGTCACTGGTTTTTCTGGCTAGCTCAGGCAACCCATTCCATGCTCTAATAGTACTAGGGAAGAAGGAGTATTTGTACAAATTTGTCCTAGCATAGGGGACGAGGAATGTGCTTTTATTTTTGTGTCTTTCAGAGTATTTTATTAAGTTTTGTTTTTGTATTTGAAGATTATGGTTCAGTGTTTTATGTATAATTTCTACTTTACTTTTGAGTCTTCTGTCCTGAAGGCTTTCTAAATTTAGTGATTTTACTAATGGTGTTACTCTAGTCAAATGTGAATGTTCGTTTGTTATGAATCTCACTGCTCTATTTTGTGTTTGTTCCAGTTTCTTAATGTTTTCTTGAGTTGAGGCAAGACTATATGTAAAGAAGTGCTTTATATGTTCAAGACACAGTCTCTTTCTTATCAATATGCTGTGGTCACCAATTTTTTTTAAAGGGGGAGGATACTTCTTTGAAATACTTCAATACGTTCAATCAACTCAAGACTATATCAACAGTTTCGATCATCCCCCCCAGAAAAAAAATCAATGAGGGACGGTATTATATTTACGAATTTAAATAATATTATTTACACTAAGAGAGAGAGAGAGAGAGAAAGAAATATCTCACAACAGTCAAATAAAGTCAGGAGGTTTGGAAGACGTATCTGATCATTTATCACTGTCAACCAATTAGTTCATCGAGTAGCCTTTGGATATAAAGTCCACTTTCAATTAATAAAGCGGTAATAATTGGTGACAATCTCTATTTATATAGTAGATATGGAAAGTAACGCGATATACGCTTCATTATGTGCATGTTCAATTTACAGGTAATTAGATGTTTAACAAACTTACATTCTAGCCACTTAAAATGGTGTACATAGACATATAGATATACACACAGACAGGGGCGGGCTGGATTTCAAAATCGGCCCTAGCATTTTCAAACGAACTGGCCTACAAGTAGGGCGTCATATGATGTGCAAGTATTGATATCTGCCCACATAAAAGATGAAGTTTGATAATAAAATACTTACAGCGCTCCCCCAGACACCTTGGCTGGATGAACAGGGGACATACAAGATTGAAGCTTACCAAAAGAACCTTATATGCTTACAGGGTTGACCATTTTTACAGACAACAGTAAAATTTGTGGCCTATCACGCTGATAGTCAAAATGGCCCACACAGCGGTCCCACCGGCCCATTTAAGTAACCAGCCCACGGGGCATTAGCTCGAACGCCCATATAAAGCCAGTCCACCCTAGCAAACAGAGAACTCATTACTGCACAGTATGATCAATAAGTTCTATGAAAAAAAAAAAAGCCACTTGCAAGGGGGAGTAACTAAATAAATATTGATCTAAATACGCCATGGAGTCATGTATTTGTTTAACTCGGTGTGGCGGAGAGCATTGACATGCAGTGAATTGGAATAAAATTACGTCTTGAAAGTAGAACACTCTTGAGTCTAGAATGACGTCATCTCGCCTTACTACTTCCATTTAAATAACTCTTACTCTCAACCGTACCATTTGATGTTTAGTGTGGAAAACGAGGCTTGTCTTTTCTGTGTTGTCACGCCTGCTATTCAACGATTTTAATAGTTGGTGGGGGAGGAGGCGGGAGATTTGAGACCTGGTACCTGGACACGGTGGGGTGAAGGCAGGTCGCGTGATAAGTCCTGGTAGTGCGATGGTAACTTCTACTTTTTACAAAGCTTATATCAACTCATTCTGTCTGTCTTCAAATTTTAATCTTAACTCAACAATACCAATGATAAAGAATGCTTAAAATCAAACATTGATTCAATTGAATATTAAATGGCGTCTATGCGCTTTTTTGTCATTGCCTCTATCTTGTATGCTTGTGAATCTTGGACGCTTACCTTAGTACTAGAGGAGGACCTTGGCATTGGCATTGAGATGCTTTAGAAGGATCCTAAGAATCACTTAAAAAGAAGGCATCACAAACAAGATAAGAAACAGGATCGCAACGGCAAATTGGACCCCACGATGACCTGCTGACCACCGTAAATAAAGAGGATTGCTATTGAAAGATATCTATCCAAGGCAAAAGATGGTTCCACAGATTAATGGACTTGTGAAGAAAGGAAACATGAAGGAAATATATCAGAATGTACCAGACACGTGAAAGGTGGAGAGAAATGTCATACAATCGTTATCCCAGCGAATCAATCAATCAATCTATCAATCGACCCGTGTATCTTAACTAAGTAAAAGCCTGGTTAAACTTGCGACATTCCATCGTTCTGTGGTCTAGAAAACTTGGGAATATTAAAAAAAACTAAAACCCAGGAATATAGTGCTCTACATTTCTATTATCATTTAGATTTAATCATTTAAAGACATTCAGTCTCGCCAGGAGTCAATCAAGTGGAAACAAAACGTGTATATCAAAGATAAGCAAATAGTGTGTTGGTACAGAGGGTACATACAGGTGTAAAGTGAACAACTTCAGAGTGATTGACAGTTTACTTTCGAAATCATTTGGAAATATGAAGCTGACTTTTGTGTTAATTAACTTGTAAGTTTGCTATCTATCTATCTATCTATCTATCTATCTATCTATCTATCTATCTATCTATCTATTTATCTACCTGTTTTTCTGCTAATCTATGCACATTTTTACCTTTTGAATGAGGAAGGATTGATACTATTCTAGTAGAAATATATTTAGCATGATACTCATAAAATTGAACAGTCTGCATTTAATTTAGATCTGTGTTCCTTTGCTTGATGTTGACATTTATTCAAAAATTTTTGTAATGAAGATGTAGGCCTATTATCAGATATTCTTGACATTACTGTAACCAATATTGTCTGTTTTATATGTTTTAAGAAATGGAAATACAATATCAACACTATTTGAATGAAAAGAATTTTTAAGTTCTAGCTAATTGATTTTAGTAAGCTCACTGTATTGTTCCACTCTCAAGTCATCATTCTACTCAACAGTTGAAGTTGATTGTTGATCCCAGTTTAAATAAGTAGTTTAGATGTTTTATTCATTTCTTTTGAAGGTTCAGCTTTCTGTTGTTACTTCAACACTGCTTGGCCTATAAATCGTATCAAGTTAGCATACCTAATGGTGATAAAGTGGCTCACCCCTGTATAGCGAATGCTTTATGGGAAGGTGTCGGACATAAGAATCTTAACGGAGGCGGTGAAAGAAACCCATTTGGTCTAGCTTTTGCTAATGCTGGCCATGAGGTCTGTACATTTTATTTCATTGTATACACTTTTTGATACAGACTTTTGAAAACTAAGTATTTCATTAGTGAACCACGTTTTTGTTTGGAAGTGGACCAAAGAGCTGTGTGCTGCAGACTCGGACGGCGACGGAAAAACCAACGGTGAAGAGCTCGGTGACCCTTCCTGCGTGTGGTCAGCTGGTGGAGTACCATCGCGTACAACGGACATCTCACATCCAGGTAAAAGGTAAACCGTTCAAATCCGAAACTATTGTGAAAACTGGGACTTGGAAACAAACAAAATTTTGTAATTGATAATGGTCGATAACTAAAACGAAAATACTATTTAAAAGAGGCAAAATATTTTATATTCATTTATACAACGATTACCACGAACCGAAGCTTAAATAAATAATTTACACGCGATCCTACCGATGCCATTGTAGGGTCGATTCGTTGTAGTTCTAGGTTAATAAACAATTGTTAACTCTTTCTCTCGTAATTATTTGTCCACGTTTCGATGGAATTCTTCAATGTGCTCATGACTTTTTCACTCCCTGTTATGATTAAGCTTCAATAGCTTTGTTGTTTGTAATCAGAAAACATTTTATTTGGTCTAGAATTAAAGGGGAATAGATGCTCTTTTTATATAACACAAAATAAAGTTTATAAAATGAAACATTAATTTAATTTAATGAGGTCAAATCGACGATGGTGTCGTCAGTTAGAAGAGAAATAGTTAATACCTAAGTGTAGTTGTGTAACTTTTTTTTTTCAAATGTTTAAAATGTTTAGGATGTTCTTTTAGAGTGTAAGAGAATCTACTTCCTAGTTCAAACCTCCCGCAGGACGAAGGGAGATGGCAGCGGGCAGGGCATGAACCCAGGGCAATTGAGACGAACGAACATCCAGCACGCCTACCTTATCTTATAGAATACAGACGTTACTTCAAAAAAAGAAGATGATTATCTTCTTATCTTATATAATACAGACGTTACTTAAAAAAGAAGATGATTACGTCCTACGCGTCATGCATTTAGTCATGCATATTAATCAATGACTTAAATTCTGCCAAGTCACTGGTTTTTCTGGCTAGCTCAGGCAACCCATTCCATGCTCTAATAGCACTAGGGAAGAAGGAGTATTTGTACAAATTTGTCCTAGCATATGGGATGAGGAATGTGCCTTTATTTTTGTGTATTTCAGAGTATTTCATTAAGTTTTGTTTTTGTATTTGAAGATTATGGTTCAGTGTTTTATGTATAATTGCTACTTTACTTTTGAGTCTTCTGTCCTGAAGGCTTTCTAAATTTAGTGATTTTACTTATGGTGTTACTCTAGTCAAATGTGAATATTCGTTTGTTATGAGTCTCACTGCTCTATTTTGTGTTTGTTCCAGTTTCTTAATGTTTTCTTGAGTTGAGGGGTCCCAAACGGTGGATGCATATTCTATTATTGGCCTAACCAAGGTTAAATAACATTTTAGTTTTATGTTCTTATTTGATTTATGGAAATTTCTTTTAATAAACCCTAATGCTTTGTTGGATTTTTTTGTAGTTTCATCAATATGTGGATTCCATGACAGTTTTTCATTTATTATAACACCTAGGTATTTTGCGTTTTTAGTCTGTGTTACTGGTTTGCCATGAATAAGATAAGTGGAATTAATTAGGACTACGTCTTACGCGTCATGCATTTAGTCATGCATGTTAACCAATGACTTAAGTTCTGCCAAGTCATTGGTTTTCCTGGCTAGCTCAGGCAACACATTTCATGCTCTAATAGCTCTAGGAAAGAAAGAGCATTTTTACAAATTTGTCCTAGCATATGGAGCGAGGAATGTTCTAGTTATCTTTGTGACCGCACGACAAGGCAGCCATCTTTAGAAAGTTTGACAAATGTTTATAAAAAGAGTTGCAATGTCTATATTAATTTTCTGTTGTTTTTATAGCAAAAGTTTCAGAGTTTCAGCCAACTCATCTTCGTTTAAATATATAACAATTCAAAAAGAAGCTTACAGTAAGTGTCATTCTGTCTATTGTTATGATTCCATTATCAGGTGTTTGCCAACCAATGGACGATGCTAAATGTACAGGCAAAAATAGTTTCGTATCTTGTGTCTCCAACAGTTTTCAAGACCGCTGTGACGTCATTAAAAATACAGGTATACTACAAGGGTGCCATTTTATAGTTGTTTCACAGATGTTACCAATATATTAATACATTTGTTTATGTTTCACGTTATGTAAGTCTAATGTAGGGACAGATAGTACTCTTTTGTTACTAATATATTTATACATTTGTTTATGTTCCATGTTATGTAAGTCTACTGTAGGAACAGATAGTACTTTTTGATTTCTTTATTGTAAGCTCCATTGTCTAACCGAGACTATTCGTTACAAAAGGCTTGAACACTGACCCGTGACTTCACAACCTATGGGCATTTTAGACCATTAGCTCGTTGCCACGTCAACAGGTCTGTACGACGTGGCAACGAGCTATTGGTCTAAACTGCACACAGGTTGTGACGTCACTGTTCAGGCCTTCTGTAACGATTGGTCTCTTATTCAATTAAGATCCTTTTTTTTTATAGACTGGGAATTCCCGTTTATTTATTTCTCAAGCCATATCTATGCCGTCACATTTGTGAACTGGGCCACCTCTTGTGTATTATTATAGGTATTATTATAGGTTTTTATATAGCGCTACTTTCATGCTTATAGCATGCTCAGAGCGCTTTGGTCCAATCTCATTTGTGGACCAGTGGGGGGGGGGGGGGGAGAGGGGGTATCTAGGAGTTGGTTTTCCGTGCTGCCTTTAGTAAACGCATCTCTGCCTGAGTCGGGTGTCGAACCTCGGTAGCCAAGACAAGCCAAGTTCAAGCGCACTTAGCCTCTCGACCACGCTTCCCACTCTAACTGTGCTCTCTTGTCCTGACTTTCATCCAGGCATCGAGACGGTGGACGTGAGGCTAACTAAACACACCTTGCCAGCGGCGGAGACCACGTATATGTGTATGTCCTTCAACCTCCCCGAGGACCAAGATTACCACATCGTAGCTGACGAGCCACTCATTGACAACGCCTACGTGGTGCATCACATGATGCTGTACGGCTGTGACGACTGTAAATATAGTTCTTACCTTCATTCTGTTTGGGTTTAAGCAGGAGGCCTCCAAATTTTATTCACAGAGTTTACATCAGAAAACAAAATCGAGTAATAGAAAAGAATACTTAGAAACATAAACAACAATGCGTATGAAAGGGAAAGAACCGCTAATTACTGACATTTTTCTGAAAATTACAGACTTTAGCACCATTTCTGCTATATGAAACAAAAATAATTAATTAGTACTAAATCATTAGCTAATTGGTTAATTTTTTAATTTTTTAATTAATTCGTTTATTGTTATCGACTATGAATAATGATGCAAAAGTAATAAGGGGACTAAATCCATATAAATATATATGCACATCTCTCATTAAGTAGCATTTATTCCCCTTATTTCGAAATTTAAAAAAATATTTAATCACCAATAATTAACTAACTAATTGTTTTTTTTTTTTTTTTTTTTTGTATTGATTCATGTCTTGTCAGGCTCAATGAATAATTGTGCAAAGCTTTAACTTGATCCGAGATTGCAAAATGATAGAACAAACATGTTCAAACTTTTTACTATACATACATACACACTGACAGACAGATGGACAGACAGAATGAGGTAATATAAGTTTTGTAAATAATTGAAACAGTCTGTTTATTTTCGAGTTGTAGAATGCTTCGCGTTTTGGTTCCACTTGTTTGATAGAGATGTTTCATGACGATATTTCAGTCTTATGAAGAAATATTCTACAGTTGACAAGTTAGACCAAATCAGAGAAAAAAATGCACATTTATTTGAAGTCGTCCAAACGAATGCAAAAATTACAAATTATATTTAGGTCTGAATGGAAAAAAGATAAACTGACCAATCACACTGTATATATTAGTGTCATGCTGAGGCGCGGTGGCTGAGCGGCTGAGGAGTCCCCCGGGTTCGAATCCTGGTGAATCTAGGATTTTTTTTTATTTCTGGATCTTTGGGCGCCTCTGAGTCCACCTATCTCTAATGGGTACCTGACATTAGTTGGAAAAGTAAAGGCGGTTGGTCGTTATGCTGGCCGCATGACATCTTCGTTAACCGTATGACACAGAGACATATGACCTTTATATCATCTGCCCTATAGACCTAATTATCTGAAAACGGAACTTTACTTTTTTACTGAATTCTTAATACATCAGATACAAGGATTTCAGCTCCAGTATTCTCAATGTGGTGCCTAGGTAAAAAAAAAAGTCTGTTGTGTGGAAGCAGATGAAAGGGTGGTACCCGCCGTTTTTCTCCTGGAGTCTGGGACCTAACGCATTCAATGCAATGGTACACCGAGTGTTGGGGTAGGAATTAAAGAAAGATCTGGTAGCCCAATCTTTTAATCTTATCTTATATAATACAGACGTTACTTCAAAAAAAAAAGGAGCATTTGTACAAATTTGTCCTAGCATATGGAACGAGGAAATGTGCAAATCCAAACCAACTTCACCTTACAGGGGTCTGTCAGGGAAAGTGGAACCCACTTCGGCAGTCCTTCCACTGAACGTGGCGGTCAAATAATAGGAATATAACAAAATTACCAAGAACTGTAGACTTTTAATCTCCGCAAAATAGGTGACTGACGAATGCCTAGAGGCAAATACTCCCACAACACGGCACGACCACTAATGGTCAATGCTATGATAATAGTGGAACCTTCAGACAGGACTTGGGGTGAAGAGCTCTCGGTCCACGCATGTCCGCCGAAAGAAATCCATCTTAGTGGTCAATGGGATAATGGGGATGCACAGCGGATTTCAATAGATTTTCCCCTAGATACAGATGTTAAGATCTAAGTAAGAAAAGAAGACTAGCTATTGACGTACACGCTATGAAATCTTTATTATAATGTTTAAACTTTTCTTTCTAGCAATCACTGACTTCATCGCCAGCCCAACGGAGTGTGAAATGAGCAAATGTACATCGATCATAGGCGGATGGTCGGTGGGTGAAACTGGGGAGTGCTATGATGGGACGGTTGGATTTAGGATCGGTTCGAATGGATTTAAGAAAGCCATACTCGAGGTCTGTTCCCAGGTTTTTTTGGTGGTTTGTTTACATAAGATACATTGCAAGTTTAGAAATCTTTCTACAATACCTCTATTCAAGTCAGAACTTCATGGAACCTGAATCCAGAAATCTGGATGCAGGAACCTCTTGAATCCAGTAACCTGGACAGCTTTAACGATTTTCCTAGAAATTTTAAATTGTTGTATATCGCTGAGACAAGAATTACTAGCTCATTGGCTACATGGAGAAAACCCAAATTTGATCGTTCTATTGGCTTGACTCTACCTAGAAAAACACGTCGTAGTCCATAACAGGGTACATTGAAAGTTTCTTCAATTGTTATATAAGAATATCTATGCTTTACAAATATTTTTTATGTAAATTAATTATACATTTCTTCTAGATTCTAGATCTAGAAGGATAACTAGATTTAGTCTACATATTAAGAGTTATAAAACGGAAGTATCGGTCCAGTATTAGATCTAGATGTCCATATAATAATAACATCAATATATAAATGCAAAATTACGAGGTCCCGACGGCTGTATTAGTAAAAACACACTTTCACGCATCTAACTTCTTTAAAAATACACGGGTTCGATACCCGGTATAAACCAATTATATTTTTTACAAATCATTTTATATTTTATGATGTTTTCATATAACCAATAAAGGTATAGTCTTTTTTTTAAACTAATTTTCTAAACGTTTTTCTTGTTAAGTCTTAGTGTGTAAGCTAATTACAAGATATAGTACGCTTTAGTTTAATTTAATTCTAATTACATTTTATGTGGCGCATCTGTCATGCGTATAACATGCTCTGTGCGCTAGGTTCTAATCTTTTTATGGATTAACTGGGTTGGGTATATTGAGGAGGGCTCCATACTGCCAGTCAACAAAACTCTGTTTCAATTGGGATTAAAACTCAGTGTGTCTCAGCTACACATCACGACTTAAACATTTTGCTTACAAAATTAATTGGAGATGGCATGCCTTTAGATATAAGTATCATAGATAAGATAAGATAATTGGTCCAAACTAATGGGAATTCAGTTTGTCTACAATTGTCCGCATCAGCATTTTTATTAAAGCTTTTGGAAAGTGTTTGGGTTTCCACAAAACCTGAACTGGGGTGACCTCCACCAACTTATATTCGCCCCTGTATACAAGTCAGCACCTAACTCATTAACTCTATTACCTCATGACCATAGACTGTACTCCAATTTACTTCTCTACCTTGTCAATAGAAGCCAGACTTTTATTTTATAATGAGAGAAAGTTACAATTTAGACCTCATTTCTTTCCACTGTCTAGATCCACTACGACAATCCAAAGCTAGTGTCCACTTACCAGGACTCTAGTGGACTGCGTTTGTACTACCAACCAGCCAGCGACACGGTCAAGGACATGTTCACAATGCTAACTGGACAGACGATGTTAGTTCTGCCTCCAGGTCTGTTTTTCTGAAGTGATCGTAAGAAATACCACATAATGTTTTAAAGTACAAACTCTCTTGGTCTTATGAACTAAAAAAACTGTTATGGTTTCAGGTCAGTCAAGAATTGAGAAAGTCGGAACATGTAAAAGTTCTTGTACAGCCACTTTATTTAAAGAGAAGGTCTATCTTAACAGCGCCACCAACCACATGCATTTAATAGGTGAGTTGTCTTGTCGGAACATTCACGCCATAACTTTCTGCTTTCACAGAGCTACATGAGGCTACTAATTTTTTAATTGCCACAAAAAGTACGTGCCGCTACCTGACAGCATCGAGATTTGACAATAAATAGCAGGAGGAGTACATGAAGTCCATGAGGTTGTCACTTTGTGAACATTTTATTGGCTGTAACATCTGGGAAGTTGTCAGAACATTTTAATTCATGAACGATGAATGAGATTATTTAGAAAGTTTGATGAAAAGCACTCGATGGCCAAATAAGTAGGAATACATACTGGAAATTGCAGCGGATTCATCAGGCTATGCATTCCTATTTTGATTGGATCACTAACAAAGAAGAGAGAGAGAGAAGAGAAAGAGAGAGAGAGAAGAGAGAGAGAGAAGAGAAAGAGAGAAGAAAGAGAGAGAAGAGAGAGAGAGAAGAGAAAGAGGGAATATAAAAGAAAAAGGATGGAAAGAGAAACAGAAACAAAAGAGAAATGTAGCTATTGAAAAAGAGTATGTGCTCACGTGGGGCACTTGGTAAGTTTTGTTAAAATATTTTGTTAAAATGTTTGACATTTTTCGGATGCTCCTTCAGAGTTTACTTCATAGTCCGAACCTCCCACAGGATGACGGGGGATGGGAGCGGGCAGGGTCTAAACCCGGGACCATTGATAAATCCAAACAACAGTCCAGCGCGCAAACCGCACGACCAGGCAGCCATCCAAGCTCGTTAAGAAAATAGAGAATTTAAAAACAAACAATTTGCTAGAATTTTAGATTTCAAATCTATATATATATATATATAGGCGAGAGAGAGCAAGACAGATAGATAGCAAAGCATAGAGAGAGAGAGAGACGGAAAGAAAGAACGTATAAAACTCTAAATTCTTGAATGCTTCTTTAAAACAATTACTCTAAAACTGTTTGGTGGTCTTTTAACTTTATTAACTACTTATCGAAGGCAGATCAATGAAGATCGAACTCATGAGGAACGGAGCTTTTGTGAAACACTTGACCAACGAAGAAACGTTTGACTACAACACACCCAATACTTTGGAGTAAGATTTATACTTCTATACTTTCTGTTGAAAACCTGTCTAGAAATGAAACTTATTATAGACTTGACTTTCTTGCTTATAGATGTCTGAGAATTTCAGAAGTAAGAGTGGAAAAAAAAAACAACAATCTAGATAAATAAATAAATTTAAAAACTGAGGTTTTGCGATATAGAGAGTAATGGTAATAATATGCAGACATACACACACACACACACACACACACACAAATTAGTCCTCCAGGATATACAAAAACAAATACAATACATTTAGTTCTAAAGTAGGTGATAAATAATAAACAATTAAATAAATTTAAAAACTGAGTTTTTTTTACCTTTTTACCAAATAGAGAATAATGATAATTATATGCAGACATCCACATACACACAAATAAGTCCTCCAGAATATACAAATAATACAAAAAATTAGTTCTAAATGTATTTGATTTTTTAAAAATAACTACTTAAACAACTATGGTAAATATATTATAAAAATTACTAACATTAAAAACATTAATCAATATTTCAAATATTTACACGTAGAGCGGCACTAAAAACGTTATAACTAGACTTTCGCTGCTTACTTATAACTAGTTACATTGAACTCGATCTGTAAGCTAACTCACTGTCAGCATATAAATCGGGAGTAGACACGCAACGAGACAAGCAATGAAAGATAGATACATAGTTAAAAATGAAGAATATTTATTTACATAGAAGAATAAAAAGGGGAAGGTTTGCATCTATCTCTAAGAAATAATGTATTTAATCATCACTCTATCACTTAATAAGAGAGTATGTCAGTTTGTCTTCTGAACTTAGCTGGTTGTCCTGCTTGGGTTGCAGCTGGCTGTGTCCTGGCTTGAGGTTCTGCAGCTGGAGGTGGCGCTCTAGCGGGTGGAGGGACGCCGGAGATACAGTTCTTGTGGAGTCTCAATCCAAAGTTCTGATATCTGTGGTGGGCACAGTAGGGCGGGTGGCCCGCTAACGTGGGCACAAGGGTACTGCGGGCAGAGCTGATCTGCCGTGGGCAGCGTAGTGAGCAAGGTAAGTCCAGTGAGTTGCAGAGGGTTTGGAGTAGCTATGACGTCTCGCACAGATCTGGGTCTATAGGGACGTTGCACCTAATAAGTTGACAGGTGGGCTGTCGAATAGGCGGGCAAATAGATCTCATTGCGCCAAGTAGTAGAGTTGAGTAGATCCATGTAGGCAGTAGATGATACTCAATAGCAAGTGGGCAAGTGATCCGATAAATAGGCGGATCATGCCAAATGAGTAGGCTGGTAAATAAACCTATAAATAGGCAGACACCTGAGGGAAGCTGCGGATAAATAAAGACAAGTTAGGACATGTCTCTCATGCATCTTATCGATGCCCTCGACTGAGGTGCATTCGTCAGATTAGTAAAATTGCTTTTCAGTACAATGAGGAGATGATGACAAATGGGATTTGGAAAATAGATGGCAGATAGTAGCAATATAGAAATGTACATAAAAGGGGAAATAATAATATAAAGATGTACAAAAAAGGGGAACTAATAATCTCAAATAATCAACACAAGTTGGAAGAGAAAAGGGGGGGGGGGGGAATGGGCGGTGGTCAGCGACCATGACGGTTTGTTTACATACGACCGTCGACCGAGAACAATGGAGCGAGCTTGAATGGGCAGAGCGGCCGTTCTAGGGGCGCAACTCTCGTCCAAGTAGAATCACTAAAGGGGAGATACTTCATATCTCTTCTCTAAGCGCAGTATTAGTGCGATAGTAAAATAGTCAAGGCGGTCCGCCGATATAAAGGAAATGAAATAAGATGTACAAATACATACATGGTTGCATCAACGATCAATTGAGCAACGTAGCATTAATAGATTAATGCAATACATAAATAAATACATATGCCATGTTTATGTTTTCTACTTACGACAGTGAGAAATACACAATGCACTAATTAAATGTAAACGAAATAATAAAATACACATGATAATATCCAGTGAGAAATATGCACACAAAGTAACTAAGATGGAACTTGTGATTAAGTTCGGCTTACCACCAGGTATTCCTCTAAGAGAAAGAATAAATGAAGCAGTCCAGACTCGATAGCTCAGCTCGAATGAGAAAATGAGAGGGTCTGGCTTGATTTAATTTACCTTATATACAAGCCTGGAAAACGTGGGCGGAAACAGGAAACGTCCTAGGCTAAGAATTGTCTTACACGTGGGTGAAGTCCGACAAGAGTCGCACCTTGGAAAGGTCAATAGGCGTGTTGGTCCGAGTGATCTCCTAGATCAAACTGAGACGGGAGAAGAGGGGGGGAGAAAGATTGGTGGTATTCCACCCAAGGTGGTGTCAACTGCGGCTGTCAGACAATTGGCGGGTAAGACAAAAGAGATTGTGTTTATCTTTATCCCGGTCAAGGGAAGACAAGCGAAAAGCCGCCAAGGTGGTGGACCGAGTGTAGCCTGAAGAGGAAAAGGTGGGGCGGGTGGAGGAATTGGGGATAGAGCGGAGAAATAACTAAAATAAAATAAATAAATCATGATAAATAATAATTAATGCTGTGATAAAATAGAGTGACTCTAACAGCAAGCATTTGACTTGTCATAGCACGTCAAGGGTCTGAGTGAGACCTTTCTGTTATGTGCTACTCAAAATTTATTCTTTTTTTTTACAGTAGTAGGCAGGTGGTACCTATACTGGGTGGGCTCAATCTGTGCACCTCTGCGACCAAGGGGCTAGAGTAGCCTAAGCAACCAGACAGCACAATTAAACTGGTACTAAACTAAACTAGCTAACTACAAGAAATAAATAAAAGTAAAACAGCCAACTAAAATTATAAAAAGAACTTATATACACTTTATTTACAACCAACTTACAAAGCAATAAAAATATAGGTGAATAAGGAAATGACAATAAACTTTACAGAAACTAAATATACACACTACAAGCACTAACAAACTAACTCAACTGTTACTAACTAAACCAACCATCAAATAACCTAAATTACCCCAACACTGAACCCAATAACATTTAGAACAATAAAGCAGCTATTTGGCCGAACTACTGCAGCAGTAACAACGGCGGCAGACAGTTAGGCAGCTGTACAGCAGAAATAATGGCAGTAAGCAACAGTAATAACTGCGGCAGACAGTTAGGCAGCAGAAATAATGGCAGGAATTATAGCCTGCAATTACAAATACACAAGACATAATATAACAAAATAATAATGAACTAGACCTAGTTTAGCACATACACATACCTAAATGCATGAGATAAATACTATTACCTGCATGTAGCTAATAAAAGCCATACATTAGTTATTAAAGTCCCAGCCACAACCAACACAGGTCAGGCTAGACTACAATAAACATAAATCTAGATTTGGCTTAACGAAGCCGCTATCATGGAGCGTTGAGTAGGACGCAGCCATCTTTGACATTAAAAATTAAAATCGGCAACATGCCAACTTGTTAGAACTGTTATCCTAACAATATTAAAATATTAAAAAATACTTTTAGAAACAAAAAATAAGATATTTACAAATAGAGAAACAATAGAAAAACACTAAGGGGATCATTAAGGATGGCTAAAAGGGGGAAACGCTACCCAAGTCTACGGAACTTCCAGTTCCATCAGAGGTAATCATGGCTAATTAATTAGCCAGTGACGCCACTACACTAATCAGTCTACATCTAGACTATAGCAATAGATGTAAGAACAATTAATACAAATCTAACTAAAGAAAGTAAAAATAAAAACATTCCCCAACTTACAGGCGGTCCCAGCTGAAATTACACTACACAAAAATAACTTTATACAGGCACCCCTGTCAGCACTGACCACTGGTCAAGACAAAAGAGAGCTTAACGTGATTCCGGAGCCAGCTATAAGATAAAAAGTTATTTCTATTCTAAACTATATGGGGGCTCTATACCGTTTATAGACCTGCACATAAACTGAAATTAAAAAATAACAACCAATCCAACACTAATGCCAAAAACAAAAATAAGCAGAACTAACCAGGGACAAAAAATAGAAGGGAACATCCACAGCTCTAAGGCTAGTTAACTATTTTAAAAACTACTTTTCCTCTACGAGTAAAACACGAATAACAGAAAAAGACTAAAACTAGCAGAAAGTTATAAATAGCGGAAATTACAATATACTCAGCACTGAACTATATAAACTAAAAATACACTAAATTACAAACATCATAGCCCTGGCCTATATAAATTACAAATTAGATAAAATTAGGTCAAAAATTCGATCTAGGAGCGCCAGCTCACACAAACAACACACGGCTTAAAAATGGCTCTATACTGAACACATGACACAATGATTATAAATAAAATTAGCACTTGACATGGTCTATAAATTACTATGCTAAACACACTGCATAGTCTATAAAAGTCTCTATACTGAGAGACACGACACACAGACTATATATCTATATATATATGTATATATATGGCATTTTACGTCTCGACAGACGATCTGTTTCGTTTGCAACTTCTTGTGTGACTAAAGAGCCCAATCCTTGATACACAGCTGCGATCGCAGGTTGGGCATATGTAATCACCAGACGCCGTTGCAATTTCACCCTTCTTTCTGCTTCCGTTGTATATGACATCTGCAATCCGGGACTCTTCCTTTATGCTCCCTTCCCATCTGGATCTATCCAGAGCCACCTCTTCCCATCTGCTAGTGTCAATTTTGAAGAGCTTCATGTCGCGATTGCATACATATAATGTGTGTATGTATATATATATTCTATATGTATATATATATTGTTTTTAAAAAATCGAGGACATCTTCGATCCTAGGCTTCCACTTCAAAATTTCCCTTACTGACGAAAGAACACAATTACACATATGGCTATTAAAATCAGTCTACAATTGTAATTAGTATAGATACATGTCTATTTTACTTCATTTAAAATATTTAGTTTATTGTTAGTAACACTGTAAACTTTTCAGCTTTGATCCACCAATCGAAGTGCTCCCAGGAGATGAGATCATCACTACCTGTGTATACAATAGTGCCTCATCAAAACATTACGTCTACTATGGTGACGGTACCTCGGATGAAATGTGCTATGGTTATCTGACTATGTTCCCCAAGAGTGCTCTTAAGTCGACACGTAAGTTAATGCTTGGTGACCAATTTCTATTACTAAAGTTTATTTTTATAAATTCGAATGCTTTGTAAGCGTTACTGATTGTTCCTATGAAAGTTTTAAATGTCAGTGGTCTCTGCTAGGTGAGAAATCTTATCTTATTGAATTGAGCCTGAAAATATTAACTTCAAAGTAAAATATATTCCATACTGTGTTTCTTCACTGTATTTAAGTATTGTCCAGAACTCTTAAGAACTAACATAACTTGTAATTTGAGAGACAATACCCCCGTTCAAAACGTGACACCCTATTACAAGTTGGCCAATGTATTGTATTACTTCCCTTGTCTTCATTATCAAATGTTGTTATCATCGTCTAAAATTTATAATATATATTTTAAAAATTCGGTATTTAAATAGTGTCATGAAGCATTTTTGCAAAGCTTATATCAACTCACTCTGAATGTCTGTCTCGACTGGTATATAACTAAATACCTTCTATTTCCAAAAGCCCTTCGTTAACACAATGGTGAGTATGTCGTCGAGGAAGCTTGAGTCCTGAGTTTGAATTTTTGGTCGTTACCCCTACCCCCTTTTTTTTTCGAACAAATAAATAAACGCATTTGGAAGCGATTACGATAACATTAATTCAATGACCCCCCCCCCCCCCCCCCCCCCCCCCCCCACCTTTCCCAACTGGTCCAGACAAGTGATAGGATCATAGCGTATTGAAAAAGCTCAATGCTTGAAATCGCGCTAAACAAAAACAATTTTTTTCAAATCGTAAAGATTTTTATATTTTCGGTCTACAGGTATTAAAAATTGTATTTAATGACGTGATTGATCCTAAATAATGGATACAACTACAATTGCTATAAGCTCTGTTATCGCCGCAGTGATTTTATATATTCAATTATTTAAATGTTATGAACACTTATGTAACTTTCATGGACTTTCTGTCAAGTTATTTTTTTTATTATTCATGTCGACTTTTTAGAAAAAATTAACACATGCAAATGCAAAATTAGAGGCGCAGTGTCAGTGGCTTCCTAACCGAATTTTTCGCTATAACTTTTATTAATGATACCTTGCTGCCTTTGTTTCTAAACATACATTTAGAGCGATCTACGTCTAGGCTATATAGAAGTTCATTTTATATCCCAGAACAAAACTGTGTGTCGGTGTCCACACTGTCAGCATGTGAGCTGGCTCAAGGTGTCGCTTATAACGGATGTGATTGGAAGACGCTCATCAAAGCCAACAACACAGAGGTCATGAGAATTAAACAAGACCTGGAAAATACATGTGACGTGACAAAAGTCTGCAGGTAAAAACTTTTGAAGTCTCAATAAGGTGATTTCCCCAATCATGACTGGTAAGGAAGAAGGCAGCTGACCCGCCAATAACATCTGAAAGAGACAGCGGAAGAAGTCTCCAAAGGGTCGATGAACACACATTTTTAGACCCAGAGAAAAGCTTTTGCCGAAGACAGGTGAAAACTGCGACATGATAGATTCCCACCCCCTGCGGACTTTAAAAACTATTGATATTTATTTATTATGTATCAATTTTTAGTTTAACTTTAAATTATTTTTTTAGGTGAATCTTAAGATGAAAATGGATTAAAATACTTAATATTTCTTATAATACGTACATGTACAAATGTAAATTTATTCTCATTCTTAGTTTCATCCATTAATCCTCTCTGTCTTACTTATTCAATCAACCAATTTTTTTAGTTCCTCCTTTCATTCTCTCTTGTCTCCTTCTCACCTTTTCTCTTATTCCTATTTTTCTCTTTCTCTTTGTCATTATCACTACTTCTCTCACTCATTCCTCATTCTCTTTTTCTCTATCTCCCTCCTACTCTTTCCCTCTCTTTCCCCTTTCTCTCCCGCTCTCTCTCCCTCTTCTCATTCTCTTTCTCTCTCTCTCTCTCCCCCTTCTTTTTCCTCTTTCTCTCTCTCTCCCGCTCCTTCTCCCCCTCCTTACCTCCCAATCTCTCTTTTACACTTTCTCATTATGTCACTTACTCTCTAGGCATTATCACACATACACGCACATCACACATTCCACATTTCTTGTCACTGAATTATCAGCTGGAATGATCATCCCATTGTTAGTGTTGGATTTAGTACATGGATAAATCTCAACAAGCCTGCAACTCATTATGTACACGGTGTAACATATTGACAATGTCCTCTATGTAGTCGAACAGAACATTGACGATAAAATATTTGTATTTCAGTTCCCAGTGTCAAGCAACTGTTGAGAAAATCTCAAACTCTTGTTTCCAAGGACAGACTGCTTCATTTGTCAAAAGTTTAGACTCTGTCTCTTCAGAGGTTTACGACGTCAGCAAAATAGTGGAAAAATGTCAAGAAAATAGCAGCAACAGAATCAGCATTAATACTATATCTAATTACACTCCTTTGTTGCTATGTATGACTGCTGTGGTAAAGAAAATTGTGCTTTGAATGATTGAGAACACAGTAGAAGTTTGTTTAACTTGTTGATTTGTACATTTTGTATGCATGTAATTTATTACCTATTCTTTATCTTTTTTTGTCAGTTCAATAACTCTGTAATAGGATGAGGTACATGTGCCGGAGGCAGTTCAAATGCACTATTATTTGCTGTTCAGGGGTGGTCAAAAGGTATATTTTATATGGCCGGCCGCATAGCAATTTTTTGTACTGGGGGGTGGCCGTATTTATATCAAAGAAGGAATATAATATATAAATGTTATGTCTACTTAACATTCATATCTTAGGAAAATATAAATGTTTACAATTATAATTACATTCCACATTCATTCTCTATTATACTAGGCCGAATGTGGACAACGGGACGTGGTTGGCCCACCTCTGCGCTAGATGACTCTTTATATCATCCGTCCATAATATTATTTGTGTCTTCCTCTAGTAACCATTAAGTACTGTGCTCAGTGTGATAGGTTGGAGAATGTGATGTGTGTTTGGCGTCTTTAATGTCTAGGGGATGATTATTTTAGCAGTTATCACACACCAACTTGTCAGCATAAAAATCGGGAGCAGACACGCAACGAGACAAGCAATGAAAGATAGATACATAGTTAAAAATGAAGAATATTATTTACATAAATATTTAATTAGAATAATAAAAAGGGGGAGGGTTTGCATCTATCTCTAAGCAATAATGTATTTAATCATCACTCTTGCACTTAATAAGATAGTATGTCGCTTTGTCTTCTGAACTTAGCTGGTTGTCCCGTTGATGTCGCAGCTGGCTTTTATCCTGGCTTGAGGTTCTGCAGCTGGAGATGGCGCTCTAGCGGATAGAGGGACGCCGGTGATACAGTTCTTGTGGAGTCTCAATCCAAAGTTCTGATATTTGTAGTGGGCACAGTAGGGCGGGTGGGCGGCTACGTGGGCATAAGGTTACTGCGGGCAGAGCTGATCTGCCGGGGGCAGCGTAGTTAACAGGATAAGTCCAGTGAGTTGCAGAGGGCTGGCGTAGCTATGATGTCTCGCACAGACTCTGGGTCTATAGGGACGTCGCACCTAATAAGTTGACAGGTGGGCTGTCGAATAAGCGGGCAAGTAGATTCGATAGCGCCAAGTAGTAGAGTTGAGTAGATCAACGTAGGCAGTATGATACTCAACAGCGAGTATGCAGTAGTGCAGTGCTGAATAGCACTAAGTACGAGGGCAATAGATCTAATTAATAGTTGAGTAGTGTCGAGTAGATACTGAGCAGCAAATAGGCAATCGTTGACTAGGCAGACAATGCCAAATAAATAGGCAGGTAAATAGTCCAATAAATAGTTGAGTAGTGTCGAGTAGACACTGAACAGCTAATAGGCAGACACCTGAGGGAGGCTACGGATAAATAAAGACAAGTTAGGATATGTCTCTCATGCATCTTATCGATGCACTCGACTGAGGTGCATTAGTCAGATTGGTAAAATTGCTTTTGAGTACAATATGGAGATGATGACAAATAGGATTTGAAAACAGATGGCTGATAGTAGCAATATAGAAATGTACATAAACGGGGAAATAATAATATAAAAATGTACATATGAGGGGAAATAATAATCTCAAATAATCAACACAAGTTGGAAGAGAAAAGGGGGGGGGGAATGGGCGGTGGTCAGCGACCATGACGGTTTGTTTACATACGACCGTCGACCGAGAACAATGGAGCGAGCTTGAATGGGCAGAGCGGCCGTTCTAGGGGCGCAACTCTCGTCCAAGTAGAATCACTAAAGGGGAGATACTTCATATCTCTTCTCTAAGCGCAGTATTAGTGCGATAGTAAAATAGTCAAGGCGGTCCGCCGATATAAAGGAAATGAAATAAGATGTACAAATACATACATGGTTGCATCAACGATCAATTGAGCAACGTAGCATTAATAGATTAATGCAATACATAAATAAATACATATGCCATGTTTATGTTTTCTACTTACGACAGTGAGAAATACACAATGCACTAATTAAATGTAAACGAAATAATAAAATACACATGATAATATCCAGTGAGAAATATGCACACAAAGTAACTAAGATGGAACTTGTGATTAAGTTCGGCTTACCACCAGGTATTCCTCTAAGAGAAAGAATAAATGAAGCAGTCCAGACTCGATAGCTCAGCTCGAATGAGAAAATGAGAGGGTCTGGCTTGATTTAATTTACCTTATATACAAGCCTGGAAAACGTGGGCGGAAACAGGAAACGTCCTAGGCTAAGAATTGTCTTACACGTGGGTGAAGTCCGACAAGAGTCGCACCTTGGAAAGGTCAATAGGCGTGTTGGTCCGAGTGATCTCCTAGATCAAACTGAGACGGGAGAAGAGGGGGGGAGAAAGATTGGTGGTATTCCACCCAAGGTGGTGTCAACTGCGGCTGTCAGACAATTGGCGGGTAAGACAAAAGAGATTGTGTTTATCTTTATCCCGGTCAAGGGAAGACAAGCGAAAAGCCGCCAAGGTGGTGGACCGAGTGTAGCCTGAAGAGGAAAAGGTGGGGCGGGTGGAGGAATTGGGGATAGAGCGGAGAAATAACTAAAATAAAATAAATAAATAATGATAAATAATAATTAATGCTGTGATAAAATAGAGTGACTCTAACAGCAAGCATTTGACTTGTCATAGCACGTCAAGGGTCTGAGTGAGGCATTTCTGTTATCTGCTACTCAAAATTTATTCTTTTTTTTTACAGTAGTAGGCAGGTGGTACCTCTACTGGATGGGCTCAATCTGTGCACCTCTGCGACCAAGGGGCTAGAGTAGCCTAAGCAACCAGACAGCACAATTAAACTGGTACTAAACTAAACTAGCTAACTACAAGAAATAAATAAAAGTAAAACAGCTAACTAAAATTATAAAAAGAACTTATATACACTTTATTTACAATCAACTTACAAAGCAATAAAAATATAGGTGAATAAGGAAATGACAATAAACTCTACAGAAACTAAATATACACACTACAAGCACTAACAAACTAACTCAACTGTTACTAACTAAACCAACCATCATCAAACTAACTCAACTGTTACTAACTAAACCAACCATCAAGCTTTTGACTTGTCACACTCAGTAGACAAGCTGTTCCACTTGAAACCTAATGCATATGTTCAATGGCTAGCACTGAGAGAAATGATGATAACTATATATGATGTTGTTATCTTTTAAATGTGTATCGACATAATACTTAAATGATCATGTAAAAAAGAATGAATTTTTTGTTGTCTGTTATCGAAATTATCTTATTATTAATTTAACTTCTCTTCAAAGATCTCAGTCTCAGTGGTTCACAACAATTTTACAGTTGACTTACTCTACAAGTCACAGTGTCATTGTTAACAAAACATGATAAAACATTTAGCCCTGCTAAAACACTTTGTCAGGACGCATATAATATGAAGAACGTATTGTTTTAATATGGAATAGTGAAATGTATGATAGTTCACCTTCACCTATCCCATAGTCTGTTGAAACGTTGGGGCACCACATGTAGCTGTTGTCCGTCTGCCTCCATTCCTCTCTGTTTTATCCATTAAGTAGAATCTCTTCCAGTAACATGCCTGTCCACTTTTTGATGATGTATTTCCAAAGCTTTGTTACTGTTCTATGAAGGAAGGTTTTTGCGTTCCTGGAGGACCTTGGGATAAAGCTTTAGTTTGCACTTTTTGACAGTAGTCAGCAGTCATTGTAGGGCCTACAATAGGGTTAGGGTTCAGTTCCGAATCTCCTCTCTTAAGATGCTGTCTTTGATTATCTCGCATATTTCTATAACATCTCGCTTCCATGACTTTCTCTAGTTCTGCTGTCCACGCTGAAGATTCACACGCATACAAGAACGTGGCCATGACCAAGGAGCGCATCAGTCGGATATTAGTATCGAGGACTATGCCTTAGTCTTTCCAAATTGTCCTTAGGACTGTGCAATCCTGGCTAGTAGTTCAGGTTTAGTAAATCCGACGTCTAGAATAATTCACTGCTCTAAAAGATACAAACTCAAGCTCCAGTTCCAATGACTTCTAACTCAATACTTTCATTAAAAGCGAATATGGATAATGCCCCCTTCGTTACCAAATGTTTAACGCTAATTGCTATTATTAACGCTTATTGTAATTATTAACGCGTATTGTTATTATTAACGCAATAAATGATACGCTGAATCTTGTTGAGTTCAATATATGATGAAATGTTTTGTAATATGATGTTTACACTACTTTGTGCTACATTACCCTTTAATGACGTCAAATAAATGGTTTGAACGTAATAAACGAAAGCTAATATCAAACATAAAAGTACTGACTTCAAAGACTTTTAATTAGCGGGAACACAGGCATTTCTCTATAAAGCACGTGCACACAAAACCACGTGACCAAGTGCACGAGGTATTGACCAATCAATGAGCTGTGAGAAAACCATGTGCTAATCATGAACTACATTCTTATTCCCAAGGGCTGGGTAGGGCAAGTATTAGTTTCAGCGCCCTAATACTTTTTTATTCTTTTAAATTCGAATAGTCAGCACGATAGAGAAAAGATAGCCCCCGCTGACAGGACGAAGTGTTCAAATTGGATTCTTTTATTTACTCAGTAATTTTTTTTATCTATCATCTATTTCTCACTGGTTCCTCTAAAATGTCCCACTTTTGGACACTGTAGACGCCACTGCATGTAACTCGGTCAATGTCGTGTTGAACTTGATCTGTTTGCATTTACATTGTGTTTCCCCCTTGAGGCAGGGGGCTAGACACATGTTGGGGGACATTGTATTACGAAATACCATTGATTGTTGCAGGTCAATAAACTGCTTTACGTTCATTATAGTCTGGGACATCCATTCAAAGAAGCAACTGACGATGTCTTAACGGTACACTGGTAACTGTAGTCCCAATTAAATACACGTTTAAGAGCTCACTTGGGTCTACAATCAGTAAAAAAGAAAAGCTTCTATTTTCAAACGTTGTATCATAAAACGGTTTTGTCTGTAGATCACGTTTAGCTCTATGTATCCAAGTAAAATACTGCACCCCACATGTAAGTAAAAAAAAAAAAATCCCCTGAAAAGAAAAATAAATATAAGAAAAAAAAGAATTTATTGAAATCTTTCTATCGTGTATAGCACAAAGCATAAGTTATTAATTTCTGATGTTCAAGTAACTAGCAGATCGCAAAAATTTTGAGAAACAGTTTGTGTAGTACAGTACTCTAGAGCCGCGGTGGCTGAGTGGAGAGGGTTTACAAGGTGGGTTTTACGGGTTTTTTTTCAGGGGGGAAGATATACTGAACCGGCTTCTCTACCTCAACAGGCTGATGCAGTAATCAAAGAGCAACATTAAACCAAGTTACATAATAACTGAACAGTGAATGAATGGGCAACAATCGTTGAATAAGAACAATATTTAATCCTAAAGCTAAATACAAATAAATAATGTTCTGAACATATACAAATCATGGGTAATTAAATAATGTATTGTTAATTACACAAATGAACACAACTCACGCACGCACATTAAATTTGGGCCTTACGGCTCGCTAGCTTCAAATACTACAATACGGATCAAGAATCGGTGACGTCTCCAAGGGTGAGCTCAACACTAAACTCTCCATCCTAACCCTCAAGCCTAACACCCTGAAACAAAGAATAACTTAGATCTTGGGATGCCGCTAAATCATAAAACTGTCATTCACGACACCCGCACCGAAATATCAACTTGATTACTACATTTATCTACGTACATTAAAACGGGTAAACAGTGAAACTGTAGCATAACCAGATTCTACTGCTAGAAAGCTCTCCCGGCTACAATAACCATAAGGGAAGTAAGCGTGACGTAAGCACACACAATATTCTTGACAACAAAACGTGACCAATGCAAACTACTTCCTAGACATAAAATCACAGACTATTAACCAAGAAAAAAAACACTTCACGCGCACACGACAGGGGGGGTCATGTGTTCGAATCCTGGTGGACTGGGATCTTTACTTTCGGGATCTGTAGGGCGCCTCTGAGCCTACTCAGCTCTAATGGATACCTGACATTAGTTGGTGAAAAGTAAAGGCGGTGTGCCGTTGTGCTGTCCACATGACACAATTGACCGTGGGCCACAGAAACAGATGACCTTTATACCATTAGCCCCATAGATCACAAGATCTAAATGAGAAACTTTTCTTTCTATAGAGTACTGTGAAGTTAATAGATTACATTTTAAATACAGCTAGCGAGCTTTTCAATTAGAATTGAGCATTTCAGGTGCAATTGAAGATTTAACATAGCGAAAGTCACTTCGGGGAACAAGATTGAACATAGCTAAAGTCACTTCGGGGATCAAGATTTATATACCATTCAGCTACATGGCCCATGGTCAAGTGTTATTTTTGTACAGACATTGCTTAACTCTCCTGTTACTGTTTACATTTCTCACACAGACTGAGCACAGACGTTCACAAAACACACAGGTGCTGGGAAATAAACAAGAAAAACATTTTTAAAAATACTTGAAAAAGAAAACGAGAAAATACGAAAGATGTTAATAAAAGAAATGAAATAATTTATTATAAGTCTGAGAGCAGCAGAGGATGATTGAAGCAATTTTGTGCCGAAGTTTTATAAATGCTATGCATTGCCTAATAAACAAATATATTTTTTTAAAAAACCAATGACCCAGAAGAGTTAGTGAAATAAGATGTAGACGAATAAATTTATTTATTATGAAGTTGAAAAAAAAAGGCACACCAAAGCACTTTTCTTATTAGATATTCCACAACGAATTCGTACAAGTTCTCTTTCTTTTCTAGTGCATTTAAATCATGGAACGGGTTGCCTGAATCAGCCAGGAAAACCAATGACAGCTGTGTTGAAGACTGTAAATTGGACTAATTAATATATGAATAAGAGTAGGCGCTATATGACGTAACTTCCAAACAATCGTCTGTGATTTTATGTTTTGTATTGTACATCATTTTTTTCTTTGGGGGGGGGGGGGGGGGGTTCAAATTTCACTACGTGATCTCTTGATGATATTCTATTGGAGAATTTAAATTTAGCGGCAAAAATTCGTAAAATAAAAAAAAAACAAAAATTTTTTTCTTTATTAAAAAAGTATTTCTCTTTTTACCTTTCTTTTTAACAATTGTCTCAAATGAGAGTTGTTATTTTGAAATGTCTCAAATGAGAGTTGTTATTTTGAAATGTCTCAAATGAGAGTTGTTATTTTGAAATGTCTCAAATGAGAGTTGTTATTTTGAAATGTCTCAAATGAGAGTTGTTATTTTGAAATGTCTCAAATGAGAGTTGTTATTTTGAAATGTCTCAAATGAGAGTTGTTATTTTGAAATGTCTCAAATGAGAGTTGTTATTTTGAAATGTCTCAAATGAGAGTTGTTATTTTGAAATGTCTAAAAGAAACAGTTACATTTTGTTACAGTTATTCACATTTAGTCCATACTAACTAAAGTCTACTTCTAACAAGAACAGAGGGTGGGGCACATTCATATGTTGTGTTATAGTCTGCTCCATATGTCGTGAGTACACCGCGTAAGACTTTACAAACTATGGTCTGCATTACGTACAAGTATATATAGTGCGTAGAGATGGCAGACTTAGGAAGAACTAAGGATTGTATATTGAAATCTTTTCAGTTTGTAAAATATTTTTTTTTATTATTATTTTTTATTTTTGCTAAAATATATTGTTAATCTTAACAGACATTGAATGATGACAATTTTAACAGAACTTGTTACATTTTTAAAGTGTTAGATGTTGGAAAATGATCCATTAATGTTTTGTTTTTTCGTTTACAGATCTCATTAAGACAGAGAAAATGATTATCTATTGGTAAGTTTATATTTACACATAAAAAGAGACTACAAATATTTAAAATGTAAAAAATAAAATAGACACGTGAAATCTTCGTTCGTTATAAGCCAGTAATCTATAGAAAAGATAAAACTCAATGAATGAAGATCCTAAGTATATTTACACTACTGGTAAAATAATGATGATTAGCGTTACACATATATTCTGAGTCGTTAATTTTTTTAAAAATTCCAGCCTGTTCCTGTTACTTCCTGTATGCCTGGCATATCCCAGCTTCCAAGAGCAAATTCCAAATGGTAAAAACGTCAAGCACCCCTGTATAGCTAACTCAACATGGCCAGGC
This sequence comes from Biomphalaria pfeifferi, assembly GCA_030265305.1. Lineage (NCBI taxonomy): Eukaryota > Metazoa > Mollusca > Gastropoda > Planorbidae > Biomphalaria > Biomphalaria pfeifferi. Next base: position 155,092 of record JASAOG010000363.1, read on the forward strand.
GTCGGACATCAGAACAAAAATGGAGGCGGTGCAAGAAATCCATTTGGCCTTGCTTTTGCTGATGCTGGATTTAAGGTATTTTCCGAATAACAACAGAACGGATTCTCCTCTCACCTAAATAATCCAATTCTTAGTTTAAACTAGACACGTTTCCTTCCATTACTCTAGTGGACAAAAGTTTTGTGTGCAGCGGACACTGACGGGGACGGCAGGACTAATGGAGCAGAGCTTGGTGACCCTTCATGTGTTTGGACTCCAGGTCAAGTACCAGCACGCACGACTAATATCACACACCCAGGTAAGAAATAGCACATCTATTTCATGTAGCAATATAAGAATAATATTTAGAATGAATTAATAGCATACACCTTTTTATTTTGTTAAACACGCCAAGTGTAAGAGAAGGAATTAATGGACATAATCATCTTCTCTTCTAGGTACCTCATCTATATACAAGTATTCTCTTATTCCATCTGCTCTCCCTCTCTGTTTCTCTTTATCTAATCGTCTTGCTACAATCTTTGTCTACTTCTCTTTTACCTTTTGAAGTTTATTATAGCTCACTTCTTTTTTTTTGCTCTCTCTTTCATCTAATCTTTCTTCTTCTTCTCTGTATCTCTCTCTCTCTCTCCCTGTCTCGCTTTCACTTTCAAACTCTCCTGCAACTTTTCCTTTCTCTCCCCTGTATCATTCTTCTTTTTCCTCCCTATCTCTCTGTCTTTCTATCTCTCTTTCTCACTTTCTCTCTTCAATCTACTCTATATAAGAAGCAAGTAAATGAAATATCACTCTCTTATTTCTGCGGATAGTCCACGAGAAAACAAGAGGAAAGGGGGGGGGGGGGGGAACAAAGGGGTATTCACACGTCGCTATGAATAGCTGAACGCTGGACAGTTAAACCCTGCCCGCTCCCATCCCCTTTCGTCTTGCAGGAGGTTTGGACTAAGAAGTAAACTATCTGAAGGAACATCCAAAACATCTATAACATTTTACAAACAAACATTTTACAAACACTAAATAGCAGGGACGGACTTAATCATTGTAGAGCCCTATGCGAAACGGATTTCGCGGGGCCAAGTTTGGCTAGGGATACGGATAATAAGTGAAAATTAAGAGTTTGTATTAGAAAATAAATTCGACTTTGCATTTTATTCATTCTTTACTACGTACAGAATTACTTTACGCGCCTTGCGTGTAGCGAATTCATACAGTACATCATAAAAAATTTTATAAAAAATTCTATTTCCTACATAGATCACGCTCAATTGCAAGAATTACCAAATGTTTCAATCTATCTTCGAGAATTGTTGATGTCAAGAAATTCTTTGAGGCGCGAGAAGTTTCTTACACCAGATTCCACAATTGCGTATTGCATAATGCCGTTTTTTTTTTTTTTCATCGAGCAAAGGATTGTCGTTTTCCATATTGAATGACACCCCAAAATGGCAATTTTTGTCTTTATATTTCAGGAGTTTTGTATGAGTTTTCAAAAGATTTTAATAATTTCCGGATATTTCCAGGACTTTTTCGTATATTTTGCAATTTCAGGAGATTTCAAGGAGCTCCTGTTAAATGGACAGGAGACCGCGGGAAATCTGTTATAAGTTATACAATGGTTTAATTTAATATTGTATACACCTAAAATTAGCTCGGGTGCCATAAAAATGCGGGGCCCACTGCGGTCGCATAAGTTGCAATGGCCTAAGGTCTGCCCTGCAAAATAGCGGAGTATACCACGCCGCCGGTCGACTAGTAGTCCTATATTTCTTTCCGCCTAGTTCACAAATTGAAAAGATTATTGAGACAACTAAAACACTGTCTGCCCATCCCCCCAGGTGTCTGTGAGCCCATGAGTTCTACTCAATGTCAAGGCAAAAACAGTTTTGTGTCGTGTGTAGACGACAGCTTCGCGGCGAACTGTGAAATCGTTCAAAACACAGGTAGGAATCAATCTTATAAGTAAGAGAATATACAAGTAAGACAATACATTCCAGTTCTTGTGTATTTCCTCTGACTACGGTAACGGCAACCTAACGTCATCTACACCAAAGAATAAACTTAGGCAGTGTTTCTCAAACTGTGGCCCGCGGACCCCTGCAAGGGATCCGCGAGACGACCAAAGATGAAAGCTGTATGCAATTAAAATAATTTTTCCGCTAAATTTGAATAATAATCCACTTTCCCCTCTCTACTGTTTAATAGGCTATGTCTATTACCAACTGTTATATGACGACCTAAACTAAAGATTTGAAAACATTCTAAACCTGGATATTCTCGACTGCGTACTGAGCACTTTAGCGCATGAACAAACTCGGAACCCAATAAGAGATGATTCAGGAGAAGCTTATTGAAATACAAACCAAAGGGAACATAGTTTGCCTCTAAATAAAGAGACCACAAATTCTGGTGACAAAAACAGATTGTAACTTTATATATTGTATTGGTCATTGTTGGCTGCTTTCCCATCTTTCTAATTTGGTAGAACGTGAATTCAATGCGTAATTAACCGACTAGAACTTTGGGTTCAATGAGATTTGCTGTTGCTAGTTACAAGCAAAGAGCTGGATATAATTGGAATACACTCACCCAATCTCGTCAAATTTATCCAAGTCATTATTTGTTTTTACATTTTGTTTATTTCAGTTATCCACTCAATACAATGTTGCTGGGTTTTTTTTTGTTTTTTTTATTTGTATGTGATATAATATGCATTTTTGTTGCTTTCTCACTTAGGGATTGGTGGCCGAATTTTGACTACATAAAGGAGTCCCCGGGTCAAAGAAGTTTGAGAACGTCTAATTCTATTGCTTCCTTAATATTGAGCTCTGTTAGTTAGCTAGTTCCTCTTTCAGACCTTGTAGTCTATTGGGCATTTTAAGCGCCTACGCCCTGTGTTTTGTGCAGATATGTCTAAACCAATTAAGCAAACCAATTAACTCAGGCGAAAGGCCAGCACTATAAGGGTACTGGACGCTGATGTCGAACAACAAGTTAAATACTTTATGAAGCGAACCGTCGAATGTCATCTTATCGAAATATCTATTCACAAACTAAAGCCGTACTCCCTCTTCTGTGTTTTCTTTCGCCACATTTTCAAAGTCTTGGTCTTGTTTTTAATTATTACGTCACTGTGTCTAAAGTCTAAGCAAACTTTTTCCTTTCTATGGTATGATGTGTTGTTGATTGCAACTCTTGCTCTAATCAAGTCACATTGAACCCACTCAGTGATATATCTAACTTAAAATAGGTGTGAGTTTTCTTGCATAAAATGACGTTTATGTTCTTTATTACACTTCTGTTTTAAATGTATAAGTAAAATTTTAACTGCTTAATTCTCAATATTTGTTTTGTCTACAGATGTGAAATATGTCGATCTCAGGATGCCAACCATCTCGATCCCAGCAGTCGATACAACCTACATGTGTCTGTCCTTTAATCTGCCTAAAGACCAGGACTACCACATCGTAGCAGACAAACCAATCATCGACAATCTTAATGTAGTACACCACATGATGCTGTACGGCTGTGACGACAGTAAGTGTAGTTTTTAGGTAACAACAGTATAGTTAAAAAAACATATTGATATCTCTTATGCTCTAGGATTATCAACTAGATCTGTAATACACTTAAAACACAAATACACACACACACACATACACTCCCTAACACTGGTTATTTACATTATGACGTTAGGAAGGCCGAAAACCACCGTAAATGGCGAATTGCGGATTGGTCTACATTAGATGTGGCAAAACATGTAGGTCGCTGCTAGGTCTTCGTATCCACGTGAATAAATGCACTCTTTAACCTTCGGACTAGCACATAAACTTTATATTTATGCTGTATTTAAACAGACATTTGACTGGAGTTGTAAATGAACAATAATTAATTTTTGCAAAGACCATCTGACTAAAAGGAAAGCTTTAGGCTCGAATTTTGAAATTAAGAAATTCTTATGCCTACAATATTACGTCGTTGTAATTACAAAGAGAGTACACAGGTCTTAGGGAAGATATGTCATTGTACTTGGTACGGGTTAATCATCATCATCAAACTCCATTTGAGTGAGGGCTTGAAAGGCTTAAATCCTCTCTTGCAAAAAGCCCTGGACAGAAACCCTGCTGTCTTGGGTAGCGCATACACGTCACCATACAGGTCGAGAATTTTTGGTTTCCCAGACCTGTCGAGACGGAGATCAGCAAGCCTGGAGCAGTCAAACAGAATACGATGCACGGTTTCCTCTTCAATAACTGATGCAGGTCCATTTCTTGGATTGTTCATTGACGTATTTAGTATCGTACTCTCTTGGGATACCATCTAATGCCTCCCTCTCTCTCTCTCTCTCACTCCCCCCCCCCCCCATGGGTCTTTTCTAATTTCTCACAAGGAGACTTACTGACGGCTTAAGATTGAACTTCCCTTTATTTTCTGTACGTGTATCTTCTGCCATAGCCGAATTCATTTTACATCTCTTAGTCTGAGTCATGTTATTTGACACCTGAAGCTGTGTTCTGTAAATGCTTGTACTACGTTTAAACGAGTATTTTTTTCTTTCTCTTCCTATTTCATAAGCCTAATGCTAATAAGAATGTTGACATTCTGTTCGATCATGAGATTATTGAAAAACGAATGGTTACAGGAGACATGTTTTCATCACTTATCTCCAGGTGTTAGTGAGTTCATCTCCACACCAACTGAGTGTGAAATGAGCAAATGTACATCGATCCTTTGCGGATGGTCAGTGGGTGAAACTGGAGAGTGCTATGATGCAGGTGTTGGCTTTAGGATTGGTGTGACTGGATTCAAGAAAGTAGTACTGGAGGTTAGACGCAAGTTTCTCTTACCAGATATCTAGTAAATGTTAATATTTTAAAGTCATTCTTATAGATTCCAAAGACATTTAGGACTTTCTATTATTAGCATGAAAGATCTATGTCATTGTGACCTTCGTCTGCTTTTAGATACACTACAACAATCCTAAACTGGTGTCCACCTACAAAGATTCCAGTGGTCTACGTGTCTACTACCGTCCAGCCAGATCCGAGGTTCTTGACATGTTTACAATGATGGTTGGACAGACTATGTTGCCTCTACCACCAGGTCTGTAGAAAATTTCTAATATTTATATATTTGTATATTTGTTTTAAAATTATTTTAGTGTGTTTGAAAGAATCCAAAGATATAACCAATGGCTAACGCTAAAAGATAAACTGAACAATAACGCTGTATATAATAGTGTCATGCCGAAAAGTTATACAGTCTGCATATATATATATATATATATATATATATTAGTTTTTTGGAGTTAGACGATTTCTCTTGATTGTTCCATCAAGATTAGCTTCTGAATAGACTCTTAAAGACAATCGCTTTTCATTTCTACATCAAGATTGGCTTCATCTGATACTCTCTGTGTTGAGTAGATGAAGAGATAGAAGAGACGCAAGTTATACTTCAGCCTGTCATCAAACCTAAGTACACAACAGCTCATAATCAATAAATAGAAACATGAATTGATTCCTTGAAAATAAAGCCTTTCTATAATATTGTTTGATGCTCTAAAAGTTTAACCATTGCGCTTTAATTTATAGCTGGGAAATGTCAATGTAGATGATTTTTTGTTTCCTCCTAATCAGTCTGTATGAAAATATTCGCAGGTCAGGCAAGAATCGAGAAAGTTGGCACCTGTAAAAGTTCTTGTACATCTATGATCTTAAAAGACAAAGTTTACATTAATAGTGGATCTAATCACATGCACTATTTAGGTGAGTTGTACTGCATAGTAATATCACATGCACTATTTAGGTGAGTTGTACTGCGTAGTAATATCACAGGAACTATTTAGATGAGTTGTACTGCATAGTAATATCACAGGAACTATTTAGGTGAGTTGTACTGCGTAATAATGGAATCAAAGTTCTGTTTTAATTTCAAATCATCGAACCTCTTGGTAGCATTTTAGTGGCCTGGAAAGTCTCCATATAATTGATGTTGTATCTCTCACAATTCTCCCTAATACTGCCTGTCCCAGTGATATAGTGATGTGCTATTCTGAATGTCATTACGAGAGTTCCGGGTTTGAAGCCTGATCGGTTTTATCCCCTGCTGGCATACAAGAGATGATCAGGATGTAATAAATAATCTTCATTTCTGAAGGATGGTCTGAAACGTTACAGAACATAAACAAGTGAAGTGTACATGTATTTAGTTTCAATCTTGTAGTAAGTTACAATGATTATATGCATAGAGTAGGCAGTTGATATTCTCATAATCTTTGATTTTAAAGAGGAAGCAACTTTTGTTTAAAAAGTTCCTCTTTCAGACCTTGCGATCTATAGGGCAGATGATATGAAGATCACCTGTTTCTTTGGCCAACAGTTAACGAGTAGGGTGTCATGTGGCCAGCACATCGACCAACCGAATGTATGCAAGTTTTTTTTTTAAGCTTTGAGACTTAACAACACATGCTTTCTATGACATTGTGTCATTTCATTGGAACTGCAACTCTCGTTCCTGCTCCAACTGCTGCCTGGTCGTGTGGTATGCGCTCTGTACTATAATTCGGTAGTCTCAATGATCCCAGGGTCCAGGGCCGGCCTTTGGCCAATTTTACCTTATTGCCCCAAATAGGACCCTGCACCTGGCAGGAGCTCCGCAATTTATATTTAGCAAATTAGTATCAGTTATGGCTCTTATCAAAGGCTTTTATAAATATAGGACTTAACGTACGATTGACTCAACTTTAATTAAACTAAATTAGGAAATATAGATCATGTGAAACACAACTAATAGGACTAATTGATGATTTTTCAAAAGGTTTAGATAATAGTGAACAAATAGATGCTATCTTACTAGATTTTTCCAAGGCTTTTGACAAAGTTCACCACCATAGTTTGCTTAAAAAATTAAAATATTTCGGCATTAACGGTCCACTGCATCAGTGGATTAAAGATTTTCTGATAGGGAGAGAACAAACTGTAATAATAAATGGCTCTAAATCAACACCAATAACAGTAAACTCAGGTGTACCTCAAGGAACAGTTTTGGGTCCACTACTATTTTTAATTTACATAAATGATTTACCAAATTGCATTAGTTCAGGAACAAAAGTCAGATTATTTGCAGACGATTGCATAATATATAGAACAATAAAAACAAAACAAGACACAGATATTTTACAAAGAGAATTAGATGAATTACAGAAATGGGAATCAAATTGGAGCATGTCTTTCCACCCAGAAAAATGTCAGTTGTTAAGAGTAACAAAAAAACTAAAACAAATTAATTCCACTTATCTTATTCATGGCAAACCAGTAACACAGACTAAAAACTCAAAATACCTAGGTGTTATAATAAATGAAAAACTGTCATGGAATCCACATATTGATGAAACTATAAAAAAATCCAACAAAGCATTAGGGTTTATTAAAAGAAATTTCTATAAATCAAATAAGAACATAAAACTAAAATGTTATTTAACCTTGGTTAGGCCAATAATAGAATATGCATCCACCGTGTGGGACCCCTCAACTCAAGAAAACATTAAGAAACTGGAACAAACACAAAATAGAGCAGTGAGATTCATAACAAACGAATATTCACATTTGACTAGGGTAACACCATTAGTAAAATCACTAAATTTAGAAAGCCTTCAGGACAGAAGACTCAAAAGTAAAGTAGCAATTATACATAAAACACTGAACCATAATCTTCAAATACAAAAACAAAATTTAATAAAATACTCTAAAAGACACAAAAATAAAGGCACATTCCTCGTCCCATATGCTAGGACAAATTTGTACAAATACTCCTTCTTCCCTAGTGCTATTAGAGCATGGAATGGGTTGCCTGAGCTAGCCAGAAAAACCAGTGACTTGGCAGAATTTAAGTCATTGGTTAATATGCATGACTAAATGCATGACGCGTAGGACGTAATCATCTTCTTTTTTGAAGTAACGTCTGTATTATATAAGATAAGATAAGATAAACTCTCTGGCCCCTATTGCGTTTGAGCTGCTTCTTATGCATGTTGCATAACAGATGTTGATATCATGTAGTAATAGTAACATCGCAACAGTTGTTATTGTAAAACACAAATATGAAGGGAGGCCTCGCTATCATCCATAAAATTTGGCCCCACAATTTGTAAGGCCGGCCCAGCGCAGGTTCTAGCCCTACCCGCTACTATGCCCGGTCGTCCTGTTGGAGGTCTGGTATTGGACTCATCTTTAAATCTGACAGAACACTTAAACGTTAATATAGTGTGGGCAAACTTGAGTTAAAATAAATGTACTTGAGGCTAACTCGTTTTAAACTGAGGTATCAGCTAAGCTAAGGCCTAGTATACGGTGGATATTTTGGAAATCTTTACATGAGATAAAAAGTCTAGTAATTAATTAATTGGTTTACTTTGAAAAGAATCGTTTGTATTTTTGTTCTTTAATTAAACATTCTTATTTCAATCTTAGGAAGTTCCATGAAGGTCCAACTTTTTAGGAATGGAGTTTTAATTGCTGACTTGACTAACGAGGAATCATACGACCTTGAGACACCTGTATCTTTTGAGTAGGTATTTTGTGCCAAATGAACACCTTAAGTAAGATGTAAACATTATGTACTAGACTAGTTTGCTGCTGTTGTAAAAAGCTCCCCCTCTGTGATCTTGGTTAAGCAGTATAACATTTCATTTTAAAAAAAAAAGCTTTTAAATCCTAGTCGTTCTGAGGAAAAAGCTAATTTCAAAAACAGCAGGCTAACAAAAATATTAAAAACAAGAACAGCATGGATACGAAAGAAAATCTCTCTTTACAAAATCAATCATATTTCATAATTACAATCAAGAATAATGTATAAATATTTACTGTGTTTTGTATAGCACACATACGTAGTATTTCTATGTGTTGCAGTTACGATCAGCCGATTCTGATGTTGCCCGGAGACGAGATTGTCACCAGATGTGTTTTTAACAGTGAGTCCAGCGACGACTGGGTTTACTATGGTGATGGTACATCTGACGAAATGTGTTATGGCTATCTGACTATGTACCCCAGGAGCTCACTAAGATCAACTCGTAAGTAGATGACATAAGTACATGTAGATGACATAAGTACATTGAGATGACATAAGTACATGCAGATGACATAAGTACATGTAGATGACATAAGTACATTGAGATGACATAAGTACATTGAGATGACATACGTACATTGAGATGACATACGTACATTGAGATGACATAAGTACATGTACATGATATAAGTACATGTAGATGCCATAAGTATATTGAGATGACATAAGTAAATGTAAAAGAAATAAGTACATTGAGATGACATAAGTACATTGAGATGACATAAGTACATTGAGATGACATAAGTGCATTGAAATGACATAAGTGCATTGAAATGACATAAGTACATTGAGATGACATAAGTACATTGAGATGACATAAGTACATTGAGATGACATAAGTACATTGAGATGACATAAGTACATAAAGAGGACAAAAGTACATTGAGATGACATAACTACATTGAGATGACATAAGTAAATGTAAAAGAAATAAGTACATTGAGATGACATAAGAACATGTAGATGACATAAGTACATGTAGATGACATAAGTACATGTAGATGGCATAAGTACATGTAAATGACATAAGTACATGTAGATGACATAAATACATGTAGATGAAATAAGTACATTGAGATGACATAAGAACATTGAGATGACATAAGTGCATAGTGATGGCAAAAGAAAAATGTAAATGGCATAAGTAAAAGCAGATGTAAAAGTTACTGTACTTTTAGTTTGCTTAGAACTTTGTACTTTGCTTAGATCGACAGCACTTCTACTCTTGTTACAAACTATTGAACAAGAAAGTTTAAAAGACACCTAAAGCTTTTATTGAGCGTAATTGTATTAATAATTTTCGATCAGCCATGTAATTAAATTTGTAATAGATTTAGACAAACAATAAGAAATCTGTTCATTAGAAATATTTTACCAATTGTTTTTGTTTAGTGCAAAATCATGACTTTTGCTTTCTCAAAGCGCTATGATATTATCACTTGTCTCGGACCGAAGGGAATTGGGGTGCGGAGAAGGAAAGAGGTATCTTTGACTATTACCGTGATCGCTTTTTAAATGTCTTTATAAAAATATAAAACAAAATGAACCTGGATTAAAACTCGAGTACTAAGGCTTTCCCCAAGCTCATACATCAACCACTATAACAGAGAAAGCCTTATAGAAATATCTATTGTATAAAGGGGACTGATTCAACTTATTCGTCCACACCTGTCAAGTACAATTTCTTTCACGTGTTTAAGATACTAAAGAAAATAATTGATTAGTAATAGTTAATAAACTAATTGGTTAATTTTTTTTAAACTGTTTCTTGTTTTGTCAGGTAAACGATATAATTTTGCAAAGGGAGCTTGATTAAAGTTTGTGTCGGAACAATATGTGCAAACTTTTTACCAGACAGACGGAGTGAGTTGATATAAGCTTTGTAAAACGAAGCCAACTTATACTAATTATTTTTTTCACATTCTCTAGAACAAAATTGTGTAGCCACCTCGACTCTATCAGCCTGTGAACTCGCACAGGGAGTAGCCTATAACGGCTGTGACTGGAAGACTCTGATCAAACCTGGCAACCCATCCGTGACCCAGATGATAAATGACCTCTACGATAACTGTGACTACGGCGAACCTTGCATGTGAGCCTTTTTTTTTCTTCCCCTTTAATAAGCTATAATAACTAGTTACAATTGATTTCACTACCTTGAACCACTCGGTTTTAAACATTATTAGCGGCCAACGAAAGGGTAACAGCTGCTATTAGTTTTATGTGGTCTGTCTGTCCTGCCGTCGGTATTTGCATCCCGTTCAAATATCAAAAACTAGAAAAGATATTAAAATACAATGTCATGATTTCTTAAAGTTCTGGTGCAAGTGATACTTTCTTTTATTGCTTCTGAAAGCGAAGTGTTTCTGTCTTATAAGTGACTGTAGCCTTGTTTGATATAATTACATACCGTATCGTAAATTTCGTATATGGTTCCTTATGGCCAGAGATGTAGGTGATCTGAACAGAGAACCGTCATTGAATTATCGAGAATGTTGTCGTGTGATTAAATAATAATTTAGACAATTTTATTTTGTGTTAAACTTTAACGTAGCATGTTTCTACACTCAGGAGGAAATTCAGTACAAAAAATCATAACTTTGTAATTCTAAACTACCGGCTATTCTCCCTTTGCTGTTCTAATTGCTATCGCAATACCTTTCGTATTCATTACAATATATTCGGGTCTATGATATCAATGAAACATATTGTATTTTAAATAGTATTACTATAATTAGAAATAAAGGTACTGGATTCATATTAAAATATCCAACTATTTTTTTAGGCCGTATTATAGTTATACACAAATTTACTAAAGTCACTTGTAACACATGTTTCGAATGTTCCTTCATTATAGAATATTACACCAAAGCCCGAAATCCTCCATAGAATGGAAGAGGATGGCGGCGTGCAGGGTTCCAACCCGAGACTATTGAGACAACAGTCCAGAGCGTATACAAAACGACCACGAAGCCATTATTATTATGATTATATTAGAAAAGAACGAGTATTCCTTCTCTGCCGCAGCCAGGGTCGAGTTTCGTTAAAGGGAAACAAAATTCATCGTAGTCCCTTTATCAGTTTCCACCGAGGAATTTTCTGGTGATTTGGCAGGTCTGCAGCAGTACCCCCCGTTTGACAGGCAACAAGAATGTTCCTGGGAATGCCAAGGACCTTGAAGATATCTGTGAGGTCAGTTGTTATCCCCTCGGTTGATATAACAATAGAGTATATTGTTGTTTTAGATAACTTCCATAGACGCCTAATCTCCAAGCCTAGGTTCCCATATTTTCTTTGTTTTTCTTTCTCAGTTTTTCTTAAATTATGAGATAGTGGTACGGGCGATGTTGATAATGGGAGAGGCTTTTTCTTTTTTATCAACGAACAGAAGATCCGGGCGATTGAAATCTACCGTTTTGTCGGTCAGACTAGGCCTATCCCAGTACAGCAGATGTTCAGTAGTCTCGAAAACCTCTTGATTTAAGTATTTGTAATAAGGAGGAGTATCCTTACAGATCAAATTGTGTGTCAAAGCCAAGTGCTGGTGTATTATCTTTGCAACTTGGTTATGGCGACCTAGGTAGGCAGATTCCGATAGGGCTGAACATGCTGCAATTATGTGTTCAATTGACTCACCCACATTTTCACATTTTCGGCATTTGTCAACAAGATTGAGTTTTAGGAAATGTTTCTGGTAATTTTTTTTGTCGTAACTACTCTGTCCAGTATTGCCTTCGGTTTCAGGGTAGAGATGACCTACTTTGAGCCATGCTAAGAAAGCAGCCTTGTCAATGTTGTCCCCATCTAATAAAGTTTTTGGGCTTCGGTGTAATATTCTTTAATGAAGGAACATTTGAAACGTGTGTAACAAGTGATTTTAGTAAAATTGTCTATAACTATAATACGACCTAATAAAAAAAGCTGTAAATTTTAATATGAATCCAGTACCTTAATAATTAATTATAGTATTACTATTATGATTATTATTATAATTACACCCTTTGATTGGATGCCATTGCAATAAAAATATTTCATATAATTGTCAACTTTCTTTACTTGACTGTGCTATTATAATCTTAACTTTTCATTAAAATCTTTAAACTATTTCACAAGAAATCAAAACAAACATTGCATTGAAACTGAGGCAAATCAAATGATGTCTTTTATTTGTCGTAAATTGAATGCACATTATTAACGTATAGGGTTGTTTGTAAAATGTTTGGCATGTTTCGGATGATCCTTCATTGTTGAAGAAAATTTACTTCCTAGTCCAAACCTCCCACAGGACGACAGGGGATGGCAGCGGGCAGGGTATGAACTCCGGACCATTAACAAGTCTGAAAGACAGTCCAGTGCACATTCCACACGACCAGGCAGCCACCCACGTACAGGCAGCCACTAAAGCGATAGTTGAATGCACTCTATCTGCACTAAGATTGGTTTTAAACTTACCCTGACAAACATTTTTTATTTCTTCCAGACCAGAATGTAAAGCAGTCATCTCGAAAATTGCGTCCACCAATGTATGCTTCCAGGGTAACAACTTGCAGTTTTTGAGGAGCCTCGTGGATGTGACAGAGCAGGTCTTTGAAATTGTTGAGCATCTGCAGTGGTGTCCAGTGACAGTTGGATAGCCAAATCTTCAGGACTATTAAGTCTGGTTAAAACGTCAACTAGCATTGCAATTCTATTAGATCTATGTAAATACTTCAATTATTGAATTCTACTCGACTAAGTTAATTTTACAATGAGAATTCATTTAGACTGTTCTGTGGCGAGAGCATTAAATTAAAAGCCCATATTGATTTCCTGATGTCATTATTTCACTTGTCATATATGCCCCTCTTTTCGCTTGTGTGTTTCTAAGTGAAGTTGGTAAAGAATGAGCTATCTGAAATGTTCGCTTAGAAACTACTGTCTACTTTTAAATACTTCACTTTATGCTGTACCAAAACAAAAAATACATTTAAAAAAAAGGCCTTTAGTAAGTGTAATTGTATCAATTAGTTTGAATCTGTCATGCAATGATATAAATGATATCTTACAACAGAATAAATCTGTTCCCAATTTACCAATTGTTTTTCCTTAGCTTTTAGTTTTCTTAATGCGGCTATGATCCTTTCACTTGTCTGGACCAGTTGTGAAAAGGGGAACGGGGGGGGGGGGGAGGTGAGAAAGGGGTATCTTGGTGAATGTTGAGTCTTTGCTACCAAAATCTTTTTCTTCCTTTCTTTAATTGAACAAAAGAATGTGACGTCATTTCTTTTAATAGACCACCAACATTCAACACTGGCTCATATGGTCCACAAATATTTTATGCCCTCTTTTTAACAGTGGCGCTGGGAGGGGGAAGCTTTTCTTTTGATGAGCACACATTTGTAAGCCTCCATGCACTAAGGCTCCGTGCTGAGAATAGTTCCTTATAGCACGGTCCAGGTATCTGGCCATGTTCAGTAGGGTTGGCCGGCTTCCGTACAGGGCAAGACCCTCGTATGCACTAGTTCTATCTGTGCCAAGACAAGTCGTATCTTCGAATGTGTTTCTGAGTACCCTGACAAGAGGTCAGTGTAACACAAGTGCGAATTGGAAGCATTTCAGAGACGATTCCAGATGTCTGCTTGCATAAAATGTTATTTTAAATGAAATTATTACATTGGACGAAGATCATTCTCTCAGCTGTGTGGAGGACATTTTCTTGAACAATGTTAATAAGAGTGGTCAAGTGGCCTACCCAACGACCTTACTTCCGTAATAAATGTCAACTAGCCACCACAGTTGGGTTGATTACAAGTGCCTAACTTTAATGCCTAAAATAATCAAAGCCATTATCTGCTACCCGAAAATCTGTCAGATCTAGTAATCAAACATTTAAAATACTTCAAATACATTCATTTTGACTACAGGAAGATTTTATTTCTTTTTTTTTTGTCATTAAAGAAAAATGGTATGAAAAAAGTTTACAAGCCTCTCTACTATTATATATCACTACATTTGTCATGGTTTTGATAGCAAAGGGACCTCAATATAAGACAAAAAGCTATGGGCCAAACACATTTATTACACGTCATCCGCAGGCATTATCACTGAAAAATACTCGAGTTTGATTGAATAGATCCTCAACAGTTACATTAGGCAAGAAGCTATATTATGCAAGCAGCTATATTAGGCAAGCAGCTATATTAGGCAAGCAGCTATATTAGGCAAGCAGCTATATTTGGCAAGCAGCTATATTAGGAACTGATGACAGAAATTTCGAGAATCTAGATAGCACCGCTTCATTGATGTAGCCAAAATAAAAAAAAAAAGATGCTTTTTGATATTCTTATCTTATCTTATATAATACAGACGTAACTTCAAAAAAAGATGATTACGTCCTACGCGTCTTGCATTTAGTCATGTATATTAACCAATGACTTAAATTCTGTCTTTGTATAAATTTGGAGGTAAGCAGAAAAACTTAATCATCTTCTCAGTTGTGGACTTATTGAGTTGTATGTTTTTCGAAATCTTGAGCTTTGATTCACATAAAAGAAGAAATTGATTGAGGCGCTGAGTGTGTCTAAAATAAATTTAAAAGTATAGAACACCTGAAAAATGTCTTTATTATATCCGGTTAGCGAGAACTCTGGGATCGCGTACATCGCTAAGCCTGGGATCTGAAAGCAGGCCAGACATACCAATAGACAACACGTCACCGACGCTACCATCTTTACAGTCTCTTTGTCTTTTGTGGTAATCTTGTCTGGTCTTACAATCTCAGATTTGATCTCAGCAGTAGATTGTAGTGACTGCGACTTTGAGAGTTTAACATTGCTTCTCATGGTATTCCGCCAAGCGCTGGATGTTCGTATGCGTTCTAATGTCGCTAAGGTTGAACCGGTGATAATAAGCATAGCAACAGTAATTAAAATATTAGATTCGATGAGATTGCTGTACGCGTACAAGGAAACGCCTAATGGAGTTTGGTAGTTTATCGCCATCAATGTGTCGTTCTTAGAGGCATCACGAATCCAAAGGATGGGGCTGTTCACGAGGTAGGGGACGTGGCCCACAATTTCTGCGCCGTAGATAAACATCAGAACGGCAGCGGTGTTTTTGTATTTGATGAGGAGTTTGACTTGAAGAGGGAAGAGAACGCTTAGAGCTCGTTCAACGGAGATGTAGACCGTGACCCAACACGCGATCTGTGTGCACAAGATGTGAGGGTAGGTGGCGGACATTGTGCTAAGTACCAAGCAGTTACGTATCAAAAGCTCGTGGGATACCACGAACCTCTGTAGTACGAAACACAGGGGGTGCGGCAGCATGAAGACACATGCCAATAAGTCTGACAGCGTCAGTGCAAACAGTGACAACGTGGTGCTGTCAGATGTCACTCCCTGTTTGGTAAACACTAAAATGTTAATTACATTAGTGACCACGCCCAACAGGCTAATTAAAAACAGAGGAATTAATTGAACCAACATAAGAATCTCATACGTGTTAGAGGTCAAGATTGGATCTGGTACACTGTCCGTTATATTTATCACGTACATGATATTCCTACTATGTCACTCTAAATGTCTTCCTATATAAACGTACTTAGGGTACACAGTTAACAAGCTTCTAAAGGTCAAGACGAAAGTGATTACTCTTTAGTAAACTTTACTCTCGAATTCACTGGTAGAAATAGATATGTACTCCCGAGGGAATTAGTGAAGTGTGATACTTAAGACATCCATTAAAAAAGTTATATGCTGTATATTGTACTTCTTTTGTTAGATGGCTATTATATAGCTAACTTTCATACTTATAATAACATAGGTACATACGTTTTAAACAAGATACATAGTTAAAGAGCTAACTTAAGATTACAGTTATGTTAGACTTTGAAAGTCTTTTTCTATTTCTAATGTACATTTTGCATTCTTGGATTACATAATCATTTCATTTCAATATCATTTCATTTGACTGAAAGTTTGTATTTAATAACCGAGAAACTGTAGTTAGATCGATCGAGAAACCATTATGCACGTTGATGGTAAATAAAAGTACTGTTATTAATATTTCAGCATAATTACAGACTATAACATAAATATCAAAGTTAATTATCATCCTCTTCCCAGGTTAGTTTTAATAATTGTTTCCTCAATAACCTCATTTAAATAAGTCTGACAGAGCGGCTAAATGCATTAATAACACGCTGCCCTGAAGACTCCAAGACATCATTGATGAGTCCTTGTAATTTTCATTTTCTTCACTATAGCCTTTATTTTGCCTGATTTAAATGTCCCAATTTATTTAGATATTTAAAATTTTATCTTTTGGTTGTCTCCTTCTGACATGGTTCATTGTTCCTGTACTAAGGCTTAGTATAAGTTTTAAGTTTAAAACTTTAAACTCAATAGAGCTTTTTATGTCCTGCTGGAGGATATAGATCTGTATCTCCTTTATTTTCACTCAGGTAATCAACAAGTCGAGATCTAAGCGTCTGTCTTCACTTCTATGGGCATAATCTGCTAGACCAGTGTTTCCCTGTGTTCCGCGGAACCCTAGTGTTCCCCGAGGCCTGAATAGTTGTTTCAAGAAGTACTAGTAGGCCGAGAGGTGAATTAATCTCTCTAAATCAGGGGTGGGCAACCTTTTTGTATCGAGGGCCGCATTAAAAAAAAGTTTGGGAATGGCGGGCCGCATATATGTAGATATCTTAGAAAAATACGCCCTCTAACTGTATAGAATGTCTTTTACTTCATACACTCTATTATAGTCACGTTTCGTTCTTTTTTTTTCACTCTCCACGTTGAAAAATTACAACAAGAGTTAGCAATTTTAAAACCAATTTTACGATTTTTTAACGGCCCCCGATAGACGCTATTAGTTTTGTGCGAAATGTCTGTCCGTCTGTTCGTCTGTCCTTTTGTCCGTCTGTCCGTCCGTCCCGTTTAGATCTCGTAAACTTGAAAAGATATTGAAAATCCGACATCACAATATTTTAGACCATTCAAAAGTCTGATGCAACGGCAACGTTTTTTTTTCTGAAAGCGAAAACTTTAATTTCTAAAATCAGTTATGCAAGAAGTTTTTTAAAGAGAAAAAGCTAATTAGTATGCATTATAAGCTAGACCTAGATTAAAACGAATACTAATCTTGTAAACTTCATTTTCGTAAACATATTTTTTAAAATGCATAATGGCATTCCTTTTTTTCTTTTTTGAGCATTCGAATAAGAGATTGATTCTTTTCAAAACAATTACATCAATTATAAGACTTCAGTTAGGCCAGGAGAGGCGCGGTAGATGAGCGGTAACGCGCTTGGCTTCCGAACTAGGGGTCCCGGGCTCGAATTCTGGTGAAGACTGGGATTTTCAACTTGGGAATCTTTGGGTGCCTCTGAGTCCACCCAGCTCTAATGGCTACCTGACATTGGTTGGGGAAAAGTAAAGGCGGTTGGTCGTTGTGCTGGCTACATGACACCCTCGTTAACCGGTGGCCAAACAAACTGATGAACTTTACATCATCTGCCCTATAGACCACAATGTCTAAAAGGGGAACTAGTTATGCCAGGTTGACATGTAACTTTGCATTTACTTGCACCTATCCTTTGATCTGCTGGACCGTTGGGGCACTACACAAGATCTGTCAACCTTCTTTCTCCATTAATATCTCTCGTTTGTCTTTGATATAATTTTATTTGGATGTTCTTTCTGAAAATATTGAAGCCTGCCTGGGTGGACCACTTCGGGGGACGATTTTGAGTTTGTGTTTCCACACAAACTGTCTTTGTAACCTTGTTAAAATTGCTGTTTGTTGTCTTTTTATATCACAATATCCCCACAAATATACAGTTGTACTTATTGTGCAGTATTTTACTTTTTACACTCGTGCATAATGTTCCGGAACTGTGAAACTAGCTTACTAGTTGTTACCCTTGTGACTGCTGTCAAATTAGTCAGTCAACATTGACCAGTGATTATATTTGTTTAGTTTCCACAAAAAAATGTTTACTCACTGAATGAGACTATAATATATGTTTCTGAAGTTAATTGTCGGGACGAGGGAAACATGCCTTTGTGGAGCATCACCAGAGAATGCTGACCATGTCCTTCAATGATGCATACTAAATCAAGACACCCAAACAAGACTCTCCAAAGACTATTCAGAGAACTGCCTGATCAGGAAACCACTGCGCGGTTCATCTCAGATATAGGATTACTGATCTGAACTCTCCAACATGTAAAATTAGAACAGAAGAAGAAGAACAGAAGAAGAAGAACAGATGTATGTGTACCCAACAGTAGCAAAGGTTTTTTAATTTTGAAAATACTGCTTCTGGCACCCATAAGACTCCCGTGGAAGTACTGACTGGAACTTCTCTTTGCTCGGAGTTATGTCTTCTGGAACTGAATCAGCTTCTACGATCAATGGTGAGCTAAACAAGATTGAGAACTAGTTCTTTACGTCTTAAAATTTGCTTTTATAAATTGCACAATTAAGGAATCTTAATGAGTATTGTACTTTTAATCATTTCACTAAAAATAGTTTCACCTTTCAGAAAAAGGAAAATGACAAAAACTATTTTCTTTTGCTTCCCCCCTGTAGAAATGGGAAAGCCTTGTTTAAAAAGATTTAACATGCATTTATATTTCATATATAAACAACCAATTGCAATAGCAGTTATAAAAAACATGAAATCTGTCTTCCACCCTTTATTAGAAATATTGGTAACAAAGCCGCAGTCAATGTCCTTCGAGTAACATAACAATTTCTTCCTTGAGAATTTATATTCTTCTCATTTGCCTTTTCCCATGCTAAGGTAGCATTGGATTATTTTGTTCGTGCATCGGAACTACCCGTGGTAAAACATCCCTAACTCTAATAATTTTGATCACTGTTATGTGTGTGTCTATATTCTGAATAAATTTTATGCAGCTTAGTGCAAACTTTCCTGTTTAGAATTTATGGTTGGGATATGTAAAAAAAAAATATTATTTTTCTCAGTTGAAGATCGAGTTCCATCGGTTGTTACACTTGCCATCTTGTTCCAAGCCTACCCAACACTCAGAGATTGTGTCTTGAATCAAGTGTATTGATGTATAGCCAATAAGCATAATCTTCGTTTACTTAACAATTTTATAATGAGACAGTTTCAATTATTTATATAGATATTATTTTTAATATTTTCATTTTTATATGTATATACCATGGGCACAACTTCTATAGGTGTCGGCGGGCCGCATAAAACTTTTCGGCGACCGAATGTGGCCCGCGGGCCGTATTTGCCCACCCCTGTTCTAAATGGAATAAAGCAAAGTGTTCCGCTAAATATTCAAAAGTGTTACATTAAAGAAAAAGTTTTGGAAACTTAGGACTAGACATTAATCTAATTGTCATTACAGAAGTTTTTAATTATAAGCCAGTTAACATTTGTTGAAAGTAAGGGCGAATGTTGCAAGGTCAATAACATTTGGTCACAAGGATAAAGAAGCTTTCAAGTCTCTTTTCTACATCAACCTCAAAGGAAGCGTTCTTTTAAAAATACTTTACTATATTCTTTCATTGGAAAGAACACAGATTGATAATTTTAATTAAAGCGATACAAAATCGAATTTTAAAGAGTACACCCACACACACACAAAACACACACTTTTAAATAGAAATTTTAAGCAAGGAATATTAACATGAGAAAGTAGGCAATCCATGAATACAGATAAATAAATAATGCTTTGTTTTCTATTTAAAAATAAAAATAGTCGACAACTAGCATAATGGTTTTAAACACCAAGGTTTTACAAGAACATTAGAAGAAGCAGTAAAATAGGTCTACTTATTGACGACATACTTGTCTCTGTCTCAAACGATCACTGGATAAATGTAGAATGTCTGCTTTAACAAGTTATCTTCTGAATTCACCTTAAAAACAATACGAAAAAAAAAGGTTTCAATATTTTCAGAAAGAACATCAGAAAGAAATTCTTTCTAAAACAAATGACAGAGAAGAATGGAAAAAGAAGGTTGACAGATCTTGTGTTGTGCCCCAGCGGTCCAGCAGACCAAAGGAAATGTGAAAGTGAATATGAAGCTATATCTGAACCTGGCCTAACTGATGTCTTATAGTTATTATCAAATTGATCTAATTGTTTTGTAACGGGTCAATCTCTTATTCCTCAAAAAAAAAAAAAAAAAAAAAATTCCGGTAAAAAAAAATTACATTTTTTTATTTAGTTCAGTGTTTTGTAGTTATAATGCAGCACTGCAGATCACGCGATAATAGGAAAAACTTCTTATTAATTGTTTATTTAAATTATGTCCTACTTATATGCATACTAAATAGATTTTTTCTCTCTTTTTCCACACAAACTGTCTTTGTAACCTTGTTATATTCAACTTTTTACTGAATACAAAGAAACAGTTGAGTCATGTACTGGAAACGCTGCTGAAAGCCAAATTTAATATTAAGATCATTATATGGTGGAAAACTATCATGATCAAATCAAGAGTTTTTACTGGGTGGCCAATCAATTAGTATTTTCTTTTCTAAAGACATACATAAACTGTCAAATTTTAAAAGAAAAATGGTTATAGCGGTTTCTAAAATACCCGTCCAGTGTCCAAGTTACACCCCTGTTATTGTGTTTTCAAGCCAATGGGAGGAGGTTAATAAATAAAGGCGCTATTGACCAATGTAGTCTTTTGTATTCACCTTTCGAGTCCTTATGACTGGTTGTCTTTACATTATAGAGCTGTTGACTCCCATTTGCGAGCATTAGTTAATAACACATAGGATGTTTAGTTAAAATCTGACTGTTTCACATTTGCATATCATGGTATTGACTTGTCGTTACTTTTAGTGTCCTCAAACCAAGACATACTTTTTGTTATGCTTGTTATGTTCTTATAACAAGCCTATCTGTTCACTAAGGTTATTTTTATGTTATCTAAATTATTCGGGGCAAGATAAGTTATCTAGCTTTGTGTCCTCTGAGATCATTAGTGCTGATAATTATTATAGCTTTTATGTAGCTCTACTTTCTTGCTTATAGCATGCTCAGAGCGCTAAGGTCTAATCTGATTTGTGGACCAGTGGGGGTAGGGGTATCTTGGAGATGGTTTTCCGTGCTGCCTTTAGGCGCTCAGTAAACACAACTCTACTGATACAACAAGTTTATGGCCAGATTAACGTGGGAGCTCGTTATCAATACATACATACCATCTTAATTCCATCTCATTTCAAAAAAATATATAATGAATAGTAACTATTTAAAATGCAAATTTTTGTCCTTATGAAATTTTACTGAAGTATAGTATGTTTTATTTTTAATTTTTTTTTTTTTTTTTTTTTGTAAATTGAGCCAAGGTTTGATTTTAATTTATCGACTGATCGATAAATGAAACCTGAAGCCCAAAGTTGGCTATTAACAGTAGTTATAAGAAAACAGCTTGTATTATGAGCCTCAGTAGAAACTTGGAGATGAACTTAATGACGCCTGTGGTTAATAAATTTGCGTTGCCTTCTCACAGTGCACAAGTCAATAAAAAGGTACACTCTTGTATCTCCAACTAACTACGTTCTATCAGTGTCTGACACACAGTATCAGTGTCATTTCCTACATCTCGTTTTGTTTATCAGCATTTCTGCGAGTGTATGTGTCTGCATAGGTGTGTGCGTGTATGTGGGCGTGGTTGTGTGTGTGTGCTGTATATGTTGTTTTAATCTTTTACCTAATTACTGCCTGACGTTATTACAATGTCTCGCAATGTCTCACAAATCAAAAGTTCTCTAGACCTCAAGTGTTCTCAAGTTTTATTGCGAGCAGTGCCTTTACTTCAAAGTGGAGTCATCAAGAAAGTAGTATGGTATTTATCTTGGATTATCTAAAACGGTTGACGGTCGTTGTCTTGTAGCACCAAACTGCTGGTAGACAACTAAACTGTTGTTGGCATATTATATCTTATCTTATAAAACTTGAAATAACTTGAAAAATATCTTTGTTAAAAATGTTATATAGAACTTTTATTAGAATAGAGATAAACTTAACTTCAGATGAAATAAAATACATTTATAAACAAATCTAACTAACTATTAAAACATGCTTAAACACTCTGGCAATCTGGGGTCGTCTAGTGTACCCAAGATAACTTACGACAGTGCAGCCTATCTTGCCTAATTCACACTGTATAGCCACCAACCAATCGCTAGCTTCTTTTAACTGTCACCATTGAAACACACACACACACAAACACACACACACACAAACACACACACACACACAAACACACCACAACAGAGAGGCAGAGAAGGTGATGGGAAGGCAGCACAAAAGAATGAACGGGGGGGGGGGGGGGGGGGCTATCATCGAAAGAGATTCTACTCAAGGCAAAAAAACAGGGAGAAACGGAGAGAGATGGTCAATAGATCATATGCAGTGCCCCGATGGTTTAACCCACTAAGAAATTGGTGATGGTGATTCTTCTTCTTCTAGCCAGCTTTTTGCTGCTGAGCTGTGAGCGCTTTTGCAGACTGTGCCAAAGAAAAAAAAATTGTGCTGTTCTCTTCAGTTGTTCAGCACTGCCGTAAAGAGTCAGAGTGCTGGTTATGTTGGGTTGTAGTGGTAGTAGGGTCAACCTATGGTGGATTGGGAAGGAGCATTCAAGGAGGATATGGTTTATTGTAGTGTCAACACAGGGGTAGGTATGTGGGATTTACTTTGTTAAATTAGCAGTAATAGTAAGTCCTAGTTGAAATATAAATAGATTGCTCTTTGCGGGGAAGGAAGTTAATACTTTCCAGTTTGTTTGGATTTAAAAAATAAATTTAAAAGCCAATAGTCTGAAATAGTGTGAGTTCTTGGCTTGTACTGATATTTAATTTGATATGATTCACTGGTCAATATGAAATATCGTTTATAGTAGAGACAACAATCAGACAAAATGGCATAAAAAAGACAAAGGTCAAATACTTCTAGATACCTTAACACACGCTATCTGCTTGGAATGCGCTCTTGTCTGACGTCACGGATGTCCTGGGTTTAAATCCTGCCCCCTGCCATCCTCCATCGTACATCGGGAGGTTTGGGCTAGGATGTAATTATCTTCAAAATCTGAAGGAACATTTAACAAATAATTAATTACTAAAATAATGTAGATGCAGATCAGACATCGCGAGGCAAAGGTTGAATTAATGATTATTGATGATATTTCTTTTGTGCTATAAAAATTGTTTCCTTTTTTTATGACATGTTTTCTATAAGCGCTTGTTTCTTCATTTGAGAACTATGTATCACAAATACACAATCACGCACACACAATCAATCACGCACACACATAAGTAGACATTCTTCGAACTAATGAAATGACTATCGGCCTCACTCAGGACGATGGAGTCAGTGACATTTCACCTCATACGAGGACAAAGTTTAGCTGACATTCTGTGACGGCATGACCTATTAACGACCAGGTGAGTACAGTGACAGATTGTCACAGGCGTCTCTTTCGTTCATTCAAACTAATTTAAAGATTTTACCATTGATATCATTTCGTGTAGGTGTTGAAATCAGTGTGATAAATAGTTATGCAGATAGATTGCGTGGGTTGATCTTCGCGTGTATTGCAACGTGGTGATAATCAGATTTATAGGTTTCACATCTACAATTAAACCTTACATAGGGGAGAGAAAGAAACATATGTTATACAACTCCAATTAAGGCGGGGGTGACATCCATGTTATATTTCACGACGTCTATATTGCTACTAAAATATACATTCAGTTGTAAGATATCAGTGTAATGGCATGTGTCTGTTTTGTTCTGAGGTTAATAAATACTACGCCATCTTGTAACTTTAAAAAATGGATTTATTAGGAATTAAGTTTCAATTAATAAGAAAGAAACTGTGTTTTATTCACTCTTCTGTTTACTGCAGTCATTATGAAATACGACGAAGTCATACAGTTGATTGGGGAGTTCGGACCTTACCAAAAGAAAATCTTTCTTTTAACATGTCTGCCAGCGCTGTCCACTGCCATACAAACTATGATCACTATATTTATTTTAGCCGTTCCAGATTACAGGTAAGAACAAATGTGTCCCACCATTAAGCTGACCTGAATATATTTTTAATACATTGTTTTAGCATCAAAATTAATACTTTTAATGCCCTTGAATTGATGTTGTTTCTGTGTGTATTTACCTGAGGAGAGATTACAACTTTAAGGCAATGGTTATATTATTTATACGAAGAATTATGTCGAGTCTCTCGTATCTGACAGTGGATGCCCAACTCTCACATATATAAACATAGTATTTGCATCTTTATTGGGATCGTTAGGTGCCGATTAGACCTAGACTACTC
Source organism: Biomphalaria pfeifferi (assembly GCA_030265305.1). Taxonomy (NCBI): domain Eukaryota; kingdom Metazoa; phylum Mollusca; class Gastropoda; family Planorbidae; genus Biomphalaria; species Biomphalaria pfeifferi. The sequence goes on from JASAOG010000363.1 coordinate 180,046, forward strand.
TGTGGATTCGTAATTCACCTTATAAAATTGTTTCATATATATATATATAGTTCCTCCTTCGTGATCTAAGATGAGCACATTTCTCATTTCCTATGGAATCGAAGATGGCTGTAAAGTCCAATCCTCGTTTTAAAGGACCGGCCGCATACGTGGCATGGTTAGGTTTGGTCAGTTGCAGAGAGGCCTGCTGCTTCTCTCAGCTTTTTGTTGATCCGGCGCTCTTTCACGCTGGCCACTCTTCTTGCTTCATAAATCGCTAGTGCTTCCCAGCCGTGAAATGTCAATATCACACTCCTTGAAGGAGCTCTTAAGGGTGTTTTTATAGCCCTTGCCGCGGGAGGGGCGCTTCACAGCACCCAACTCCCGTACAGTTATGCCTATTATGGAGTGAGTGTCTCTGTGTGCTTCCTCTGTGCAAGTCTTGTAGAATGATGCAAGATAAGCGGCACTGTCGTAAGCTGTTTTGAGCACTTTGCTATATGAAGTGAAACATAGTCAACCTACTCTTGGCAAGAAAAAAGCTGAATGTCTTCCGACTTAGGCGGATCTTTAAAGTAAGGTGGAAAGATAAAATAACCAATGAGGAAGTGCTACAAAGAGCAGGGTGCCAGGACATCCGCTCTGTTATCAGCAGCAGACGCCTTGGCTGGCTTGGCCACGTTCGTAGAATGCCAGGAGGTCGAATTCCACAAGACATTCTATATGGAGATCTAATAGAAGGTAGGAGAGCCTCTGGTCGCCCACATTTACGGTATACAGATGTATGGAGACGCGACATAAAGCTCTTCAAAATCGACACTAGTAGCTGGGAAAAAGTAGCATTGGATAGATCCACACGGAGAGAGAGCATAAAGGAAGGGTCTCGGATTGCAGATGCCATACACAACAGAAGCAGAGAGAAGGGTGAAAATGCAACGGCGCCTGGTGATTACATATGCCCAACCTGCGACAGCAGCTGAGTATCAAGGATTGGCCTCTTTTGTCACACAAGAAATTGCAAAGGGAAAAGATTATCTCTCTAGACGTAAAATGCCACAGAGTGAAAAAACTACCACGGAACACCAGCGTTGATAGCGAAAAGAATATTTGTAGCTTTCGCAGAATTATTATTGAAATCTGTTAATGTCTGGTTATTCTGTGCTTATATTTACATTACTCTTTGAAAAGTTTAACAGGCACACGGGGGTTTGTCTGGTGTGTTAAACATCTAATATCTAGATCTCGAGGTCACGGACGCATTGCCTTAGCCAATTGAAATACTGCACACTGTTATATAAGAAATAGTGCGACTTACAAATGTCTATACAGTAAAGCGTACATAAAGATAACTATCAAATGTACATAAGATATTCTTATTGATTGAAACCAACAATTGAAATAAAAACTTTCCCCCTAAGGCCTAAGACATCTTATAGTATCAATTGCTGTTGTCTATATTTACACTAATTGAAACAAATAAATCTAATCTAAATCTGCGTCTAGGGTTTTATTGGGTTTACTTTCTTTCGTAGAATATTAAATCTACGCCTATTAGGGGCCTCTGAAGTCATTATTTTGGTTTATGTAGATCTCTCTAATTACATTTAGATGTAGGTCAAATAAACTTCAAAGTGTTAGGTATGAAAGACTGGCGTGGAAATCCCTTACATGGTAGATCTACATAAAATAAACCTAAAAGTTTGTTTTTTTAAATAAAATGTTACACTCACGCTTTCGATTCATTTATAACATAATTGTTTTCTTTTATTCTTTTTAATGTACAACGTCAGTGATACACAAATTAAGACCGCCCCCCCCCCCCCCCAGGCCACAGGTAATATCCTAATATTTATCAATTTTAAACGACATTTTGTTCAAATGTGCGATAATTAAATTGTAGCATGAAATAAAATGTCTATATTTCGTGTATTTGAACAAATGTGAACTAAAGGATGGACTTGAAAAGTTCTGTATCACTACTCCAGTATTTCCTGGCATTTGTAAGTTTCTGTGTTAAAGATAAGAAAAAACTTGCCGAATTATTCTAGAGAATAAAATTTTCTTTGCACTTAACAGTGCGAGTATATTTTTACCTTTTAAACAAAATATTTTTTGTTTGTGCTTACGCCTCATGCCATTTCGTACTGTTGGACACCTACCTCCTAAATTAATATCAAGGAGATTGATTTTTTTTTGTTTTAGTACTGAAGAGATTGCATTGCCAACAACACATAAGACACTAACTTAGGTTTACGGTTTACACAACAGTTCACGTTAAAATTGTTCATAAACTGTCCAGACTTGACGATCACTGGCTTATCCATTGTCCTTTGCTGTAGATGAACGAAGTTTTTGGGATTCTTTTGGATGGATCTGTCATTATTTCCTATGGAAGCCCAAAGATTCCAAGAAATATAAATGGTTATTCAGTACTGAAGAGATTACCTACCGCCTATATTAATAGCAAAGAGATTGAACATCAATTAATATTGGAGTAGCAACAAAAAAGAGACAATTAAAAGACAGTGAAACAAATTTTTTTAATGTTTTCATTTAGTTTTGTTGTTGTTGTTGTTGTTGTTGTTGTTGTTGTTGTTGCTGCTGTTGTTGTTGTTGTTGTTGTTGCTGCTGCTGCTGCTGCTGTTGTTGTTGTTGTTGTTGCTGCTGCTGCTGCTGCTGCTGTTGTTGTTGTTGTTGTTGTTGTTGTTGTTGTTGTTGTTGTGCTGGTGTTGTTTTCGCTTTATAATATATTTTTTAATATTACCATTTCTTGTACATTTATTTAAAAACACAACTCTGTTGATTCAGGTGTGCTATCCCAGGTTTGGACAATGACACCTACAAGATAGATAGCGATGACCACTGGGCATTATTGAACTACACAATAATTTGGTCAGATGCTGACCCTGACAATGCCAATAACAAATGGGGCTCAGGTCAATGTCACGTTATAGCTAACAGGTAAACAAACTTTAAACATCCAAAATATTAAAATACGCTAAAAACAAAACAAAAACAATCTTTATATAAAGGGAAAAAACGCTCATTAGCGGCCAATTCTCTCAACACTGCAATATTTATTTTCCTTTTTATATAAAAGCATAAATAATTAATTAACATGAATTAATTATCTATTTTAGTTGGTCATTTTTTGAATGATTCATGTGTTGTCATTGAAAATGATTAATGATGCGAAGTTTCAACTTGATCCGAGAATCGGGTGTGGGAGAGATACAATGTAAACAGTAGATCTAGAACCTGAGCGAAGTTTTTTATGACATGTAGCACTCTGCTCATAGAACAGCTAAAGACTTGCAGACTGCACACAGGGACGTCACTTATTCAAACACCACAGAGACATGCCATAGCTGGACATATGATAAATCTTTTTTTTCGGGGACATACATTTCAGAGGTACGTTTTTTTTTAAACCTTATATCAACGCACTACGTCTGTATGTTTGTCTGTCTGCCTAGGAAAACGTTTGTCAATTGTAATTCTCCGACACCCATTCTCAGATCAAGTTGAAACTTTGCACGATGACTCATTGGAGTAGACTAGTAGACAATACAGGAATCAATAAAATATTAACCAATTAGTGAATTAATTACTGGTTAATAATTATTTTGTTTCATACCAATAAGGGAAATTAATTCTTCGGTGTTCACATATATTGTTAAATATGTGAAGTTTTTCCCCTTCAAGAGTTGTACAAGCAATTTCTCCCAAAACTATTTTCGGATCAAGTTAAAACTTTAAACAATTATCTATAGTACTTAACAAAATATGAATCAAGTAAAAATAATTATCAATTAGTCAATTAATTATTGGTAAGTAATTGTTTTGTTTGATATCGAGAAAAGGAAATAACATATATAAATATATATATATATATATATACATGTCTTGTCTATGCCAGTTAATAAACGTGCTAAGTTTCAACTGGATCCGAGAAGGGATGTGAGGTCAAAGTGTACACACTTTCTACCAGACAGGTCAGAGTGAGTTGATTACTATTTCAACATGGAAACTGACTTATTATGTTTAAAGCTATCGATTTCTTTTTAAAAGTAACAATGACATAATGCATACTTTTTGCGCGTGTGTGTCTGTGTAAAACGTGTTCTTGTTTAATTGTGTGTAGGTGTGTCTGTGTGTGTGTGTGATACTCACACGTATGGTGTATTATTGGACTGACCCTCCCAGGATGAATAAATTATGTTAATGTGTTCTCAGAACAACTGGGTGTGTCAGGACATGGAGCTGAGGTCACATGTGAACATGATCTACATGGCAGGTGTGCTGACAGGATCTTTGATTTCTGGTCTGCTTTCTGACAGGTGAAGACTTCTAGTTGTTTTTTTTGCATTTGAAAACTAGAATTAAGTCTTTTAGAAGCTTGATCAAATGACTAAACCGGTGATGAGAAGCGACTTGCAACCTCAAAACACTTTATTTGATGTCACATGACATCTCTTGTTTCTTTCTTTTTTTTTACTTCACTCTCTCTCTCTTTTCTCTTTTTCTCTCACATTCTCTTTCTCTAGCACTTTCACGTTCACTCTATGTATTACTCTCTTTTTATCATTATACTCTATTTTCCTAGCAGTCTTTCACTCTTTCACTCGTGCATCTTTAAATCTCTCTCTCTTTCTACCTCTTTTATCTCACATGCACTTCTTTCTTTCTCTCTCTTATATATAAACATATACTCTCAATGTGTCACTCTGCCACACTCCATCTTTCTCTCTTTCTCTGTCTCAAACACTCTCTTTCATTTTCGTTTTCCTACACACCCACAAACACACATAGAGAGACAGACAGACAGAGAGAGAGAGAGTATATCGATCAAATAGTGTAGTTACTTATCATGTTATACTCAGTCAACCAAGGGAGAGAAATGTCTAAGAACGTCAAACTTTGCACCAAGAAGTCAGTCTCTCCGTTCAACATGTAGAAAGCTGGTTCTTCTTTTTATTCCACAGTTATGGAAATGTTGTTAAACATGCGACATTTGGATATGAGATAGTCATAAGTTGTTTTATTGCTTTTGTATAGCGTATCTATTCAAGCGCTCATAGCAGTCTCATAGATCGGGGTGGGGGAGGGGGGGGGGGGGGAAATAGAAGGTACTAGACTTTTACTAGAGAGGCTTCGTGCCTCTTTTAGCTGATGAAACACAAATCAGTTCAAGTTGGGTTTCGAACTTTCGCCCTTTATATAGGTATCCAAGTGGTTCACGCCATTTAGTCACAAATTCCACTACCTATTCACTAGTAGTTATATATTTATCATTTTTTAAAATAAAAGTATTAAAGTGTTTATTTTGTATTTTCTGTCTGCTGAAGGTTTGGAAGAAAGAAGGCTTTACTGGTGTCTATCGTGGCCCAGGTGGCATCAAGCATTAGTCTGGCATTCGCCCCAAATTTCATAGCATTGGCTGTTCTTCGTTTTTTTACGGGCATTGGAGACATCGGCATCTACATGTGCTGCTTTGTGTTAGGTAAGTGAAGAGTGGTTGCCCAAACTTGTATTAATAGTTGCAATATTTCTCTTTTCTTTTTATAATAATGCAAATTCTAAAATGGAGTGGGTGCAATTATTATGAGTTCCCCTCTCTATTGGAGGGTGAAACTAGGTGTCCATTCACCCCCTCTCTATTGGAGGCTGAAACTAGGTGTCCATTCACCCCCCTCTATTGGAGGCTCAAACTAGGTGTCCATTCACTCCCTCCCTATTGGAGGCTCAAATTAGGTGTCCATTCACCCCCTCTCTATTGGAGGCTCAAACTAAGTGTCCACTCACCCCCTCTCTATTGGAGGCTCAAACTAGGTGTCCATTCACCTTCTTTCTATTGGAGGCTCAAACTAGGTGTCCATTCACCCTTTCTCTATTGGAGGCTCAAACTAGGTGTCCATTCACAAAAAACGATGGTAAGCATGTTCGCCGAGTCGGAAAGTTTTAATAAACAAAAACTCTGCTAGCGCTTAAGTATTTTTTTTCCATAGTAAAAATGTTGTAATTTCAACTCTAAAATAAGCAAAAACGAGGTGATTTTTTTAACCTGTATACATGTAATCGCTGGCTAGGTCAAAAGTCCAAAAGACTTAAAGACTTTTACAAGACAATAACTCTATCTTAAAAATGTTGAGATGCAATCATTTAGCAGTTTAAATTAACCCCTGACACTCTTGTAAATAAGCTTCCTAATTACATCCATCTAGAAAGAAGACACTCTCTATATATATACATTAGGATTAATGAGTCTTATGGGTTATTATGTTATCTCCTTCATATTACCATCCTCTTAATTAACAATACCATCGTTGGTTTGACCACATTTGATTAAATTAATTTTTGGTTTTATAAAATTGAATTTGTGTTATATAAAAAGAGCATGTATTCTCCTATAGTTCTAGACCAAAAGTAACATTTTCTGATTACCAATAAAAATGGTATTGAAGTTTGATGATAACAAGGTAGAATGTATAAATGTGAACAATGAAAGAATAGGTCAGAACGTGGACAAAAAATGACGGACCTAAAGCGTTAATCGAATCTGTCATTTTGAGAAAGCAGTAAAAGATTTCAGTGTTCAACGTGTGATATGCAGGAATAAACTAAAGTTATTCTTTTTTCAATTTGTTCTTTTAATGCAGCTATTGAGCTGGTGGGGCCTGTGTGGCGTGCCCAAGTGGGAGTGTTGGTCACCTACTTCTGGTGCGCTGGATTGTTTGTCCTAAATGGTGCCGCCTATGCCATTCGAGATTGGAAGATTCTGCAGCTAGTATTGTCTTGCCCGACATTTTTACTCTTTGTAATCTGGTGGTAGGTTTAGAGAGTTAGTATATGTTAGCCTTTTAAATGATTTTTGTTAATGAACCATCATCATCATCATCAAACTCCATTAGAGTGAGGTCTTGAGAGGCTCAAATCCTCTCTAGCAAAAGCCCTGGACAGAATCCCTGCTCTCTTGCGTAGTGCATAAATGTCGCCATACAGGTCGAGAATTTTGGGTTTCCCAGACCTGTCGAGATGGAGATCAGCAGTCTGGGGAAGTCAAACAGAATATGAGGCAGTTTCGTCTTCTTCCCCGCAGCGGGGCACCGTGAATCAATATTTGGCCATAGCAGAGAGAATGAACTAATGTAAAAAATTTTGTTGTTAAGTTTAACTTTCATAAATTGTTAAAATTATTTACCTAGCATAAAACAAAAAAACAAAGATTTTTATAAAGTTGTTTTTTTTAAGAAAAACCTCTCTTTCATTCTCTCT